>CAHIKZ030001435.1:817500-860000 GCA_903632075.3 Acanthosepion pharaonis | reverse complement strand
CGAAATAAGAACAAGACGAGATATCTGTAGACACGGACAACAGAACGAGAAATATCTATCCCGGTAAATTAAATAAAGTGTTCAGTTCAAAATTGCCTGAAGGTGATTTAGATTGACACAAAACCTGAAGAAGGGTAGAGACCACAACAGTTGAAACATTGTGATAATAACAATGATATTATTCAGAATGTAAATAACGATAACTCCCATTCACAAAGTTCAGACGAATAAACAAAGGTTTTATATATATATATATATATATATATATATATATATATATATATATATATATATATAAATAAGCATCACCATGGTATTTTTAGAGTTTGTTTTCTTTTATAATATCAATATATATTTATATATAATATATTAATATATGAGCTCTATTAAGACAAACAAGGAAGGACTGGGCAGCTCTAGGTCAGATATAACACTAACAGCAATATGACTTATATAAACCAACACTAAACAAATCATAACCACACACACACCTACACACATTGTGGCCGGAAACACTAGTCGAATCACACGCAGATACACCATACAAATATGGAGAATGAATATATACACACATGCTGGCAAAAACAAACACGACGAACCACATACACACCATACAAAGTGTGTATATATGGCGGTGAACTCTCCCATCATATCGACGTATGAGTGTCAAGCAGATCAGTTCCTAGGAAACCGACATCCCGATACCGGCACATGAGATTTAACTATAGTGGTGAAGGTTTTGTGCAGAACCATCCACACTTTTGGATGTGCCTAATACAGAGACCTGGTGCACTACGTGCCACAAGTCCCCAAACGACCCTCCGCAGGTTTTGAATTCAGAGTTGTCCTTCTCCTAGACCAGTTGCCATCCAAGGCTGTAGAACCCAGTTTGTCCTGCTATTTACCCATAGCTGGTGAAGAAGATTGAGCATTCATACCTTTCCCAAGGGTATTAGCACGTAAGTGAATGTAACAGATTCGACTGGAATTCGAATTCAGCTCTCTGATTACTGAATCAGAGCCGCTACACACTCTCTCTCTTATATATATATATATATATATATATATATATATATATATATATACTATTTCCTTGTAGTAAAACAATATAGATGTATGGAGATGGAATATGTCTCACATAAGAGTAAAATCACATGCGCACACACACCCACACAAATGTTTAAAAAAGGTTTAAAAAGGTACAGAGGTCATAAAAAGATAAGTACAAAGACCTCCTTCCTTCGCCCGTTCTCTGACTAATCCTAATTGTTTTATTACCCCTTAAGCTGAGGGACATTTTCTCCATTAAGTACTTGGATTACTACCACACACAAAAGACTATGGCTAGACATAAGAAAACATAATTCCTTTAAATAATACATGGAAATAGCCATTCCTCGCCTGATGAAAGTCACAAGACCCAAAACACGCGTAGCAAAAAATATGGAAAATAAAGTATATATATTTTTAAAGAAAAATCCACATTATAACCCAAAACGTTTATATATATATATATATTGATGCATGTTTCATTAAATAATATTAACAAGTTTTGTCTATTTATTTTAAGTTTAGTTCCTTTCATATTGTCTGATAAGCTTAATAACATTATCATTGAAAGACAAAAGGAAATCACCATGTTGATACATGTTTACATCGTAAATAACATTTCAATATATTAAACAATACACGGACAAAACAATAATGATAGTCTGTTTTTGTTGCATGAAAAATTTTCAAAGCAACAACAAACTCGTGTATGATTGTTTTTTCCGTGTATTGTTTAATATGTTGAAATGTAATTGTCATCTTTGATAATGGCTTATGTAAGCCGAAAGCTTAGATAGGATTTAAACATGTATCAATATGGTGATTTCCTTTCGTCTTTCAATGATAAAATTATTAAGCTTATCAGACAATATGAAAGGAATTTACTTAAAATAGACAAAACTTGTCTATATTATTTAATGAAACATGCATCAATGAAAAATTGCTGCCCAAATACACAATATATATATATATATAGTGATTTTCCAAACGTAGCTTAGATGTGGCACAAGGCCGAAAGTACGGGGCACCCAGTGCGGATCGAACTCACTATTCAGTTGTAATTGTTCTAGCGAGACAAGCTTGCTAATCATATGTGAAGATAAAGAAATGAGGCAGTGCAAAAAATATATATTTGTATACAGGGTGAGTCAAAAGTCACACCCAGATTTTAGGAAGTCACATTGTTAATATTTGTCTTACAGATTATTAATTTTCTTCGTTAATTCCACATTAGATAAACATGTCTTTCACTGATTTCTACTTATTAATACACCGTCAAACAAATGATAAACAACCAACTGACAGCTGTAAAAACAAGTCGGCCATAACATTTGACACACTCTGATCCATGCATGCATACATACATACTCTCTCTCTCTCTCTCTCTCTCTCTCTCTCTCTCTCTCATATATATATATATATATATATATATATATATATATATATATATAGAGAGAGAGAGAGAGAAAAAATCGGAATCATATTTTTAAATAAATAATTATATATATATATATATATATATTTATAAATTAACTGATTTAAAATATGGTTTTCGTTACACAGTTCTAACCATGTTTCAAAAATGTAAGCTAAAAGCTTCAATTTAATTTTGTAATTAAATTAAAGACATTAGTTCCATTTCATCCTCAAGCGAATTTTGGAGTAACTGTATCCTTGGAAACAGTAAATTATGATTTTTTAGCCGTGCCTTTAAACCCAGTAAATTTAAAATAAGTTACTCCTAAATTCGCTTGAGGATGAAATGGAACTAATGTCTTTAATTTAATTACAAAATTAAATTCAAGCTTTTAGCTTCCATTTTGAAACATATTAGAACTGTGTAGCGAAAAAACATATTTTAAATCAGTTAATTTATAATATTTATGCTCTGTAAATTTACATTGAGCACTATTCTGTAAAAATAAAATATCTATAAGAACACATCACATACCTTACTGTTCTTTCTTATATATATATATATATATATATATATATATATATATATATATATACTAGCAGCATGGCCCGGCGTTGCCCGTGCTTGATTCAAAAATCGTACGACTCATACAGCAATCGCTATCACTTGACTTAAAATATTTTTGCCCTTCCTTGCCTTTAAAGGAGTGCCCTTTGCCGTGCTAATGTTGCTACATGCCTTACTTCTTGCCTATCTCACACTGCGAATTTTTTCTAAGCTCTATACTAAACATTAAATCTGTTACGAAAAAAAAACTAAACAAAATGAACACAAAACGATCAGCTTTAAAAAAAGGACTTGTAACTAGAAAAACCGAATGAAAAAAGAATGTTAACAACAAATAATTTTTCACACCCAACCTAGTTTTGTGGAATCAGAATCAACGTTGAGTTTAAGCAAGCGAATGAGCCAATTGGAGTAAAGTGCCATGCAGATTTAAATTTTTCCCACTTATGACGAATGCAGCTATCGATTTTTTTTTGCATGCTAGCATGCTAGTTAACATTCGTGTCAGTCAGCTGTTGGCTCTCACGCTGGCCAATAGAATCTTCCTGCCTATTCGTGGCAACCAGCTATAGGCTCTCACTCTGGCCAGTACAAAATGGCCGCAAACTACATGAAAACTGTCGTAGAAGCATGAAAAAATTTATTATTTCCACTATCGATGGGAGTTGGGAAATGCAAAGTCGGTCTTGGCCTTACACCACCCGCATATCCAAGCTTGCAGCACCTGGCATTCCCAAGCGGTCACCAATCTAGGCACTGACCAGGCTCGACGTTGCTTAACTTCAGTGATCAGATGAAATCCGGTTTTTCAACGTGATGTAGCTATAAGCCCTTACACCACACGCACATCCAAGCTTACAGCACCTGGTATTCCTTAGCGGTCACCCATCTAGGTACTGACCAGGCTCGGCCTTGCTTAACTTTGGTGATCGTATGAGAACGTAATGTAGCTATATAAGCCCTCAAGCGTATTACTGTGCAATTAGTCAGAAGTTGTAAGTCACGAACAACTGAGAATAAAAGCATTCAGAAGATTAAGAAAACGGACTCCAAACTTTAATCATTATTTCAACAATTTTCAACGTTTTGAAGCATGGAGTGAAGCACCTATATCGATCTATATATAAAATTCTCTAACGTCCATCTGTCCGCCACACCCTCTAAAATAACCATACATTGACTAATTAATACCAAATTTTGGAGAGAAGTGCAAACTGGTAAGGGTGTACAAAGTACAGTTGCTTTTACTAGGAGACATAGCTTAGTACAATAAATGTTCGTTAATATTTTGTGAAAAATTAAAAGTTTTATTATCTAACATACAAAATACTCCCATTTTAAAAACAATTTATCTATATATATATATATAATTCTGTGATTTCCATTAATCCATCCGTCACACCCTCTAAAATAACCATACATTGACCGATCGAAACGAAATTTTGGTGCAAGCAGATACTGGGGTACAAAATACAGTTGGTTTTCTTGGGTGTGTAGCTTAGTACAAGAAATTTTCATAATATTCTGTGATTTCCTCTAAAATGGCCATACATTTACCGATCGAAACCAAATTAAAAAATATTGTTGAACATGAAGTCCTATAAAATTAAATTTAAAAAAAAAATCATTAAATCGTGAAGTAGAGTTTTTGTCAAAGTATTTTTCCGAACAAATCAGCTTATTCAAATTTCATCGATTGGTTTTTGCGAAATTGAACGAAACGTAAAGTTTATAAATCTCTACAAAAATGCTAGCGATAACTTTTACTAAATACTGTGATGATTTAAACAGGCGTCATCGTGTTGAAAAATAACTCTCTAATCAAATAAAAATGCAAACACAGATAATTGTTTTATTAGTAATTAATAGAAAAGAATAAGAACTTCATAAAGTCATCTTTACAGTATCAGTTACTCAAGTCCAATGGGAGAGGACATTTTCAAAACTAAAGATCATAAAGACAAGGTTAAGAAATTCGCTGTCTGATGAGAATTTGGAATCATATATGTTGCTATCCATTGAATAGAATTTGTCAGATAAATTGGATGCAAAAGCAATTATTGCTAGATTCGAACAATCATCTATTGAACACAAACCGAACGATTGCTCTTATAGTGGACTACTGTTTGAAATGATCTATTGGGCTTTTTTTGTTAATGTGTGAACTGTGCAGTAAACTATTTAAAAATATCAACCAGTTATTTAATACTAAAAAAAAAATTTAAATTTAATAACATTTTTTTTTATATCTACTTTTGATATCTACTTGAGTAATATGTACAGCGCATGTACAGCGCGTGTACACTTTAATTAAGAAATACACATATTTTTACCACAAAAATTTTAATTGTAACCTTTTTCCATATATATTATTTTTGGAAATTTCATTCGTTATAAAAATTAAATGATAGCATTGACTTTTTTCTCATTTGTCTCCTGGCAACTAATATTTTTAAACCCAGTCGCCACTACAATGGAGTCTGTAATGCCCAACCCACTCGAAAGAAACTAGACCCCTGATAAAATTCTTCTCACTGCCTCTGTTTGGTTGTTAATTAACGGCCTACCCAAATTTTCCGACTCCAAGAAAACTATCGTTACCCCACCCTGAATATATATATATATATATATATATATATATATATGTGTGTGTGTGTGTGTGTGTGTGTGTAAGTGAGTGAGTGAGTGAGTGAGAGAGAGAAAAAAGGTCCTGATTTAAATCTCATAATTTTGCTTAACGAATTACTTTTAATCAAAATTTGTAAATAAATAACCCTCTACCTCGAGTGGCTCTTGGGCGTAGTGTGAACACTAGTAAAAAAATAAATAAATAAATAATTATATATATATAATTTCACAAGTAGCATTTTTCTTTTGACCTTAATTAACAATCCTCCACTACTGCTTTAAGAAAAAAAAATTCAGTACCAACATTCTCAGTACCACAATTCAAGTCCCGGGAAGCAAATCTAGGTTGAAATTAAATCTTCTCAAGAGGAAAGAAAGAAAGAAAAAAGGTCAACTATATACATAAGAAAATTGAGGGTTGTGAAATCGGATACATCAAGTACGAACTTTCTCAGACGATTGTCTTGAGGCTTCAGGATTGGATGAATGCCTGAGAAGCTGAGTACCTCCACCCAAACTATGAAAGAAATAAAATAAAAAAAAACAAATATCAGGGTCTTATAAACTTAGCACGAGAGGAAGTTACCTCTTATAACACTGGGGTCTTATTCACATCCTTTTTTTTACTAAATGCCCAGCCTTTGTCTAAAAAAGAACATAAGTTTAGTGTTTAATATGCCAAAAACTCTTCAGACGTCCTATTCCAAAACATTCCACCAATATGCAACACAAGCGCTGCTTCAGTAACAAAGATAACATTTTCAAAGCAACTAAAGAGGATTAATTTTTTAGTTTACGTCAAATGAAGCCTCCTACTTTTTTTCAGTCCCTTTACAGCCGGCGCATTGCGTGATTTTAAACATTTAGTCATTAATTAAACAATGAAAAAAAATCCAATTCACTACAGATATTCTCAGCATTCAAGTTAAGAGAGTTTTTGAACTTTAAGCGCCAAAAACAAAAAACAAAAAATCTGTAACGCAAGATAGAGCGATGATTTTTACGTCGATTGTATTTGCCCTTATAAAGCAGAAATGTATCTCATTGTCGGGACTAAGAAAAGGTTTTCCAAATTATAAGTCTTCAAACTAAAAAAAGAAAAAAACATTTAGTGGCAGCTGATCTCAAGAATGACCTACAATTTGCTGTTAACTGGGGCAGAGAATGGCTTGTTAATTTGAACGTCTCGAAAACGAAATTTATCTCTCTTAATCTGAGAGACTCCTTTCCGCTTCCTGATGCTAACCTCCACGAATGTGACTCGTTGTGCCTTCTCGGGCTAACATTCTCAGCTGACATGAAGTAGGAAGATTATATTCAGGTCTACTTCTAAGATAGCTCACTGTGTTGTGCACGACAATTTTTATCGCCAAAATCTATCTTACATATATAAGACTACCATTTGTCCAGGCTTTGAATATTGCCGCCACATACGGTTCAGTTTCCCGGCTATGTATTTTGTGATTTTGAAGAATCAGCAATATTATTGGCCCTGACCTGGCATCTCGGCTTCAATCACTTTCCCCCTATTGTAATATAACCTCCCTATGCTTTTTCTATAAATACTTTCATAGTAATTGTTCTGATAAACTTTATTCTATGGTACCTAAACTTTATGAATTTAAGCGCAGTACTAGTGTATCAAAAGATCTCATCATTTTACAGTCGGAATTGATTATATGTAAACGTAAGTCCTATGCTAACAGTTTCTTCTCTCGCACTTCTTGCTTGTAGAACTCTGTTCCGGCTAAATGATTTCCAGTCAACTTTGATCTTAAAAAATGCAAATGCAATGTCAATCGTTATCTGTCTTCTTGATTACTCTTCTATTGTTCTCGCTCCTTAGTAATGTTTCTCTTTTTTTTTCTTTTTTTTTTTCGCTCTCACTAACCCTTAATGCCTTTACTGCCTTACATGGGGCGAAATGATTTTAAAAAATTAAATTAAAAAAAAAAAGGATTTGGCGGTCAGACAGAATGACGGTAAAGGAATCGAGATTTTAAAACGAGATAGAAACATGAAGAAAAATTCATACAGTTTTATTTTATTTTTTCTAACTTGAACTTATTGGGTTCAATTTAATTACATCAGTCAGTTAAGTCCCATCCGTGATACACGTTTGGGTAATCCTGTCTCTTTCGATTCATGACTGACTAGGCAGAAGATTTTCTTGCTATCCAATCCATCTCTAATACTATCTTATGTAAATACATTTCGTATTCATTGACCGAGCAGCCATTGCTACTCGAGTTATGTTTTTCTATCATTCCCCGGTCATCGGACTGAGATCAAAGTGTAGTATCTGTTCTCTAATCACTCAGTCAAGTGCCATACGTGTGATACACGATTGGGCGATCATGTCTCTTTCAATTCATTGACTAGGCAGATGATATTCCCGTTTCTTTCTGCGGTAGACTGGCTTCCAACCAAGGTTATAGGACTCAGTCTATCTTGCTATTTAATTCATAGCCGGGGAATGTTTTGAAAACATAAAAAAAAACAGTCAATATTATTTGCCAACGCTAAGGTTAGAAGCAGATGACAGTTTTAATTTCCGCTTTGTATTTTGGCTTTTCTTTTACCTGTTGTAGTGACCTTAAACATAGAAACATCTCTAAATAAACCTTGTATCAGCAACAGCTCTCGAATATAAAAACACGTGAACCCTAAATCTCTCTTCCGGGTTTTTCCTCTTTTGAACAGGTGACATGAACTTTCCACGCTGAAGCTGAAAGGGCTGTGAACGCTTCCACACGAAAACACACTAATGCAGTAATTCCCATATTCATGAACATTTCGCCGTGTAAGCAATTTACGTCTAACAAAAGAAACTTGTTTTAAACTTTCCTTTTGTTAATTTGTCAAATAAATGTCATCTTGCATTGCAAATCAATTGGTTTGTTATTTTGCGCATGTACTCTTTTTCACCAACATTATTTCATGTACTATAAAATGTTCCCGTAATAAACCTTACGCATTTAATTATTGAAGTAGCTAATCACTAAAATTCATTACTTTTCTTCTAGAAACATATTTTTATGCAATTATTATTATTATAAATGTCTGAAAAAAGTCTGGATTGCATATCATGACTGATATAAAATAGATTCGATCTAAAATTCACTAAAAAAGGTTACATGATGAAAAAATACTCCATACATAATTTAAAAAATTATCACCAAAATCATTTTGTTATTATTAAGAAGAAAGATCAAAGCATTTTTTATATAATTTTTTAATCCATTTTAGAACCTTGAAAATTTTGATTAAAAAGTTTTGGCTTGAAAAACACTTTGTTTTGTAAATATTTGCAAAAATAAGATACGATTTTCATTTGATAATTAAAAATTGTCAGATTTTTTTATCATAAAATTGGATATAGATAAAATATTGTATATACTCGCGTATCTTACGACTTTTGAAGACCGAATTTTGAAGCTAATTTTAAGAGGGTCGCATCATACACGAAATATAAAATTAGCGTATGTACTGCTGGTCATGGCTACGCTGTTGACCAAACTATATATCCATCTACTGTAGTCAAATTAACTTAAAAATTAGGTCTTCAAAGGTCGCATGATACGCGGGCATATACGGCAATTATCTATAACGGACATTTTGTTTTAGAGAACTCCTCGTCTTCATGTTCACTTCGAAATCCAGTATAATACACACACACACACACATATATATATATGAAGAAATATAGTTTTAAGGTGTGCTATATTTATGGGATAAAGTGCTCAATATCAGAGATAGAGCGTATGTAGATATAAATATAAAAGTGAACATTGAAGTCAACACTCAGAGGCGACGATTGCATCTAGCATGAAACAGCCTGTCGCCTCTGAGTTCAATGTTCACTTATACATATATATATATAGGGGGCATACCTTTAATGTCTGACACGTTGATCTTTAGGTGAACGGTCATCACTGGTCCTCAACTATCTCCCAAATCACTCACGTGATGGCTCCAAGTTCCCATGCCCCGGTAAACCATAAACTCACATGAGGTGGGGTATTAACACGGTATCACTGGGCGGATGACCTCCTCGACGTAGGTCACCGGCCAAGGCGGAAGGGTTCCTCAGATGAACTACAACGGCCACGTGCTAGCGACCAAGGCGAGCTATCTAGCTGGGGGACATTGAGTGTGGTCTACCCTGGAGAGGGATGGACTCTGCCAGATTAAAACGCCCCAAGACATGCCATATAATGAGCATATCAAGAAACCATTTCTCAGATATCCGGGCTCCTGGCACACGACCGCGATAGATGGAGCAGGATGGTGTGCAGCTCAGCACGTCAGGGCACCAACGTCTCCGTGCGACGTTAAGGGCGAAAGGAGAAGAAAACTCCATGTAAAAAAGGTTTTTAAAAGAAAAAGACGCATAACAGAACTTATCACTGGGAGTTTGGGGGAATATTTATTCGGAAAAGAATTTCAAGATATGTTTGCTGCCATAATTAAAATAATGAATGAAATGTTATTCTTCACTTTGACAGTTTTGATTTATTTTTAAAACCGCAAATTTCCTAAAGAAACCTTTCCGATATTTGCCATAATTAGAAGTTGTAGAAACCACATTGGTTGCTCCAGAACAAACGTAGCATCTTGAAAATTGATTCCACGTTACCGTACGCAGTATGGTTTGGGACAACAAAGACAAGCTTCTTAAATGATACGACAAATACAGACTTTGACAGCTTGTTAAAAAGACAAACAAACAAAAAAGATAATTGAAACACAGTTATAAAATTAAACTCTCAATGGCTATTTATAGTTTAACAGTAGAAAGAAATTATTATTGTGAGAATTACAGATACAAAAAAAGAACTAAAAAGGACTAAGAAAAATTGTAATCTAAAAATAGGATATATGTCTATTGCAAAAGTGGCGGTTTAAGCTTTAAGCGTTTATCTTGCTCTAGGTCTAACTTTGAAGGGGTATTTAAGTGAAAAAGAAAATGTTTCCAAAAACTTATGTGTTTCAAAATGTTCTTGCGAAATTTGCCGCGTGAATTAAACTGCGATTTTACAGGTAAAAATAAATAAATAAATAAATAAAAGGTCTTTTCCGAAGTATCTGTCTATATTTCCACTATATTGGTCTTTTCCGAAGATCAAATTAAAATCCTACAAGTAACAAATTCGATATGCTCGGTTACAAGTACTTGTCTGGCGCCTATAGAATT
Organism: Acanthosepion pharaonis; assembly: GCA_903632075.3. Lineage (NCBI taxonomy): Eukaryota > Metazoa > Mollusca > Cephalopoda > Sepiida > Sepiidae > Acanthosepion > Acanthosepion pharaonis. The sequence continues at coordinate 849,141 of CAHIKZ030001435.1, read as the reverse complement.
ATATTTTTCCCCGTAGAGAATTAAAGACCAATTCCATTGTTTAGAAATGTTAGTTATGAACAAAAATGTTCATATGTGTGTAAGATGTGTGTAGCAAATTATTTCATACAAACACACAGACATACACACACACATATATATATATTTGGTTGGATTGATGTGAGCTTGGCATATGTTAGATCTATCTCTGATATTGAGCGCTTTCTAATAAGTACCGCGCATATAGCATATAAATAATTATATATTTATATCTATATACACACACTTTTCACATACATACATAAAAGTCAATGTGATTTTCTGAAGTTCGTGAACAAAAAAGGTTATAGATTTTATAAAAAATAAAGTAGAGATAGATACGAACAGACTGAGATAGATAGATAGATAGATAGATAGATAGATAGATAGATAGATAGATAGATAGATAGATAGATAGATAGATATGAACAGACTGAGATAGATAGATAGAAACAGACTGAGATGGATAGATAGATAGATAGATAGATAGATAGATAGATAGATAGATAGATAGATAGATATGAACAGACTGAGATAGATAGATAGATAGATAGATAGATAGATAGATAGATAGATAGATAGATAGATAGATATGAACAGACTGAGATAGATAGATAGATAGATGGATGTGAACAGACTGAGATAGATAGATAGATAGATGGAATAGATAGATGATATGAACAGACTGAGATAGATAGATAGATAGATAGATAGATAGATAGATAGATAGATAGATAGATATGAACAGACTGATATAGATAGATAGATAGATAGATAGATAGATAGATAGATAGATAGATGATATGAACAGACTGATAGATAGATGGATAGATAGATAGATAGATAGATAGATAGATAGATAGATATGAACAGACTGAGATAGATACATAGATAGATAGATAGATAGATATGAACAGACTGAGATAGATACATAGATAGATAGATAGATATGAACAGACTGAGATAGATAGATAGATAGATAGATAGATAGATAGATAGATAGATAGATAGATATGAACAGACTGAGATAGATAGATAGATATGAACAGACTGAGATAGATAGATAGATAGATATGAACAGACTGAGACAGACAGATACTAGAAACTCGACACACATACACACATCCCTCGATTAATGCTTTTCACTTACTGCATGCATAATACTCGATTAGTGCGGTAAAACATTCTCCAGTTTAACCGTAGTAATTGAAAGCCTGTTTTTTTATAGTTAATGTAATGATGTACAAATTACCCGCACTAGTAGTGGGATTCCTGTATATTTTAATTTTGCCTTCAATTTGCATTAATTCTCTTCTTTTCTTATTTAAATTAAAATGAAAATCGGATTAATGCTCTCGAAATCTGAGTAAGATTGAAGACTCGGGACTTGCCTCGAACGAGATCGATAGATTTTTTTTTTCATACTGATTGTTAAACAAAATAATTAAAAAAAAAAAAAAAACAATGATCAGAGCCAGACTAAAATATTGGACGCTAATAATGTGGAACGGTCAAATTCTGATAAAAGATCATTTTTTTTTTTTTTTTTGCGGTAACTTTTCTTATGATCTGCCCTCCTTAAAAAAAATCATCATCAGAGAACCCATATATAAAGTTATAAAGTTTATCTTGCAAAAATAAATTAGTGTCGAATTAGATAACAACAAAAAACATCAGAGAGAAAAAATTTGAGTTGAAGAACATTACAAGAAAAAAAAATTTCAAATAACAAAGGAAAAAGCGTCATTTATTTATTTGCTCTGCTTCTTTGGTTTCCTTTTTTTTATTTTTTTTTTTTAATAAATTCTTAAGGAAGCAACAATGTGTGAGTGCTGGAAAATCTTCAACTCATCATCTCGTTTTCAATGATTCGCCGAAAAAACTACAGGGCATGATGAAAAAAGCCCCAAACTTAATAAAAACAAAGTTTTATCGTGAAAAAGTTTGTTATTAATAAGCGGAAAGACCAAAGTATTTTTTAATTATTTAAAAAAAAAATCCTTTTTAATCCTTTTTAACAGGTTTGAAATTTTGGTAGAAAATCTTTTCTTTTTTTTTGTTTGTTTTTTTTTTACGTCAGCATTAGTTTTTTTTCGCACTTTTTCATTTGAAAAATATTAATTTGGAAATTCTTTCAAAAATTAAATAATTATCGGATTTTATTAATGATACTTATCTAATTTGGCATTATTTTTTTAACGACAAAATAAATAGAAATAAAAATAGAAGGAAGGAATTGGTGCAACAGGAAAAAAAAACTAACCTGTTCCAAATCGATCGACAAATTGACAGCATTGTATTCCATTCCACGAGAAAGGGGTGGGCTCTGCCACCATCTTTCCGTGCCATCGATCGCAAATTCTGCTGGATGCGACAATTCTTCTTCGCTGGGGTCGCATTCTTCACACAATTGTCCGGAGTTGATCGTGATTCTGAGGTCGCTTTCCTTAACTTCGCCAGCTACCCCGGTTAACCGACAGAATTGTTCAGGGGTAGACACATTCACACCACACGTAGCCGTCGCCTGGATTTTCTTTCCAGATGCCAAATTAAAATAAGGCGGCGTTAATACTTTCACTTGCGCTGAACATGTACCTAACAATATCGTGACAAATAACGTTAAGCCTGTTAGGATTAGCAGAGGGGGCGGACCCCGCAGGCCCTCTGCAACCGCCATTCTGTAAAAGACTTTTGAACTGGTACGCGCCGTCCCTGCTGATTTTATAAAAGAGGGCGAGTCCAAATTGCTGTACGGATGCTTGCGGGGTTAACAGACGGTAGAAAAAATGACTTATTTAAAGGGTAAATCTTGCTAATTCATTTTTTTCTTAAGATATACAAATTAGAGGCATTTAGTTTGATTAAAATTTGCTTTGAAAAAGCAATGCATCAATTCGGTAGCTCGCAAATACCATTCTGCCACAAAAATGGAACAATCCCACTTTTGCGTTTGTATGACGAGTGAGAGAGAGATGAGAACGTGAGTGTGCGTTGTACTTATAGTTAATAATAATACGTATGTACGATGAGAGTACTGAGATCGACCTCATCAAATAGCCCTTCCAGGACCATTCGTATACTTGTTACAAGCCCTTCAATTATTCTTCATTTTTATTTTAGTGAATAGAATGATGTTTTAGTCCTAATTTTTTTTAAAGTAATTTAATTTTTAATATTTAATAAATGTTAAATTAAAGTTTAAATTTAAGATTAAGTTAACTCGAAAATGCCGAATAACACTGAACAAAATTCGTTTTTTTATCAAAATTAATAAATTCTCATAAGGGAAAAAAAGTAAAGCAAAAAGATTCAGTGAAATTACATAATTGTTAACAACCATGATTTTCTTTCATGTTTCCCTTTCTTCTATTCTTTCTTTATTTCTTTCTTTCTTTCTTTCTTTCTTTCTTTTTGTTTTTTTGTTTTTGTTTTTCTTTTGTTTCTTTTCATTTCTTCGTTCTTTATTTTGTTTCTTTGTTTGTCTGTTTCTTTCTTTCTTTCTTTCTTTCTTTCTTTTTCTCTCTCTCTCTCATTCTTTCTTTCTTAACTTTTTTATAGTCTTCCTTTCTTTCTTTTATGCTATTCTTTACTTCTTTTTCACTTTCTCTCTCATGCCTTATTTGTTTGCTTGTTTCTTTTTCTCCTTCTTTCGTGCTTTTCTTTGTTCTATTCTTTCTCTCACTCACTCTTTCTTTCTCTCTATATTTCTTTTCCTCTTTCTTTCTTTCTTTCTTTTTGTCTCTTTTTCTTTCTTTTGTTCTCTTCTTTCTTTATTTCTTATTATCTTTCTTTCTTTCTTTTTTTCTTTTGTTCCATTCTTTCTTTTTCTATTTCTCGTTCTTTCTTTGTTTTGTTCTACTCTTTCTTTCTTTGTCCCTTTCTCTCACTTTATTTCTTTCATTCTCTCTTTTTCTTTCTCTTTATCTCTCTCTGCCTCTCTTTCTTTCGTTCTTTCCTTCCTTTGTTCTTTCTTTCTTTTGTTTTATTTTTTATTTTTTTTATCCATATTTTCTTAACTATAAACAGTAAATTGGTAATTGTGTGCGGGTTGGGTAACAGAAAGTAAAATAGACGAGCCGAGTTCAAATTCCGAGAGAGTCTGTTGCGTTCACTTTCGCACAAGTTCAGTTCTTCTTCTTCTTGGCTAAATTGTATAGTAGACTGCTTCTTGGGCGGTAAGCAGTCTTAGAGAAGGAAAATTCTGAATTCCAAACCTTGGAGAAGCCAACGGGAAAATCACTCTTATTATTCTCAAAAATGTAAGGCAATTCACATATCATAAACAAATGAAGAACATGCGGATGCTTCGGCGAGGGGTAATGCTTCGCAAATCTAATATGTTTGGCCATTAGTGTTGAAATTGAAATCCTTACCGGGTGCCCCATACAACAGAATTTTAAAAATTCAACGTTAAATAACCCAACACTGACTCTAGCATGTTGCAAAATCCACCAATCCAACCTATTTATATTTTTATTTCTACAAATTTTAATTTTTCAAGTCTTTTAACAAAGGATGGAAATGTAACACCGAAATCCAAACACACATCAGATTAGCGAAAAATGCCTTCCAGAAGCTAAGCAAAGTAAGTAGAAACAGGAAAATTTCGTTAGCAACAAAGAAAAGAGTGTTGAATTGCTATAAATAGGAGGAGATATGTTCGCATATTGTCCGATTCACACTCCTCCCCGCTCTTTTGAACAGGAGTAGTGGTTTATCCTTTGTTTCCTGTTTAGGATTGGGTTTCCGGTTCCTTCTAAAAGCTTCTCATTCTCTTTCACTCCAAATAACCCCTTGCGTCTGAGTGGAATTATCGCCTTGCTTGGGGTGAATTCATTAAAAAAAATCTTCTTGTGAATGTTGGACTATCGCATCATAGATGAAGAGGAAACTGGAGGCAACAGAAATATGATTCTACAGAAGGATACTGAGAATTCCATGGACGGGGCAAGTAAGAAGCAAGAAAGTTTTAAAGAAAATAGTACCAAAAAGAACTCAGAATCAAAGAGAGACAGCTGAAATTTCTTGGACACATAATGAGTATGGCGGACTTGGAAACTTAACCCTCACAGGGCATATCGCGGTGATAGGAGAAGACAGCAGGCCATCTACTTGACAATCTGGCATGAATGGATGGAGGGACTGGAGTGTGATAGGCTTTGCAAAAGGAGAAACGCTGATTAGGGTCACGATGGATAGGAAGCTGTGGAGAGTCATGATCCCCCACGTCCTGAAAGGACACGGCACACAGAACAACAACAACAATATTTATTGGTAGTATCGAACTCTTTTCCTGGATTCTGTGTCTGTGTTTACCCTGGAGGGCGGGGTTAGCAACAGACATGTTTGGGTCACTGTGTAAGTGTTATTGTGGGAAAGGAAATGAGAAAAAGAAAGAGAGGGAGAGAGAGAGAGAGAGAGAGAGAGAGAGAGAGTGTGTGTGTGTGTGTGTGTGTGTGTGTGTGTGTGTGTGTGTGTGTGGTCACATGGACTAGGCGTGTTATGTGAATGAAACAATTATTTCTTCGTCTATGTACTATATCCCTTCAGGCTGTAGGCGGTCATGGTTCTCCCCAACTTCCTATCCCTATAGCTGTTAGTAACATTTGTCTTTTTGCCGTCCCTTCTACCCTTGCTCTGCCCGCCCATTCACGCAAGCTGGTCAGGTAGGTGGTCTACTGCCTTCGCTGTCCCTTTTATCTTCGATATATGCTGTGGGTATTAAATTCTCCAAGCAACCCTTCCTCATTATATCCAAGAAAAGTCAGCTATTTCTGATTCTAAGTGTCTTTTTCGTTCCCATTTCACTTAAAACTTCCTCATTGCCCACATGTTAAGGCCATAGTATGCTCAGCATCCTTCTGTAGAACAACATCTCTGTTGCTTCAAGTCTCCTCTTCATCTGTGTGTAGATTGCCCAACGCATTGTGAATATGAGTAAATGGATGACGGGACAAGGTTTAGAAGAAATAACAAAAAGATAAAATTTATTAAGAGCTACAAAAGACAGGAAATTGTGGAGCGCCATGATCGCCTACGTCCTGAGGGGATACGGCATATAAACACGTTTTCCTACCTACGATGTCGACCGCAGACAAGACTAATCCTGAGTCACTACGAACCCAATAAACCTGTCCATGAATGTATACTTTGACAGGGTGACATTTTCTTCTACGAGATAGATAGATAGATAGATAGATAGATAGATAGATAGATAGATAGATAACGAAATGACTGATAGATAGATAGATAGATAGATAGATAGATAGATAGATAGATAGATGTATAAAGTGATACCATTATAGAATAAATGATGAGTGTGCAAAAATGAATTACATAAAATGTGTTCCCTGTGGGTGTTCATATACGTAAAGTACACATAGCGTAATGAGGATGTGGCTCTGTGTACTCCACATCGAAGTTTGCAGAGTTAGCATACATACATACATACATTACTCATATACGTAAAATAGTAGGTTAGTTACTAGGCTCAAATGGTTGAATACTCAGACTGAACTCTCCAGCCTTGCTTGATAACCAGTCTAAGAGATGAACGATACCACGATTAAAATGCATGGAGAAGAAATTTCTTCTCCACCTAGAAGCTCTGTTTTAAACAGCAGGCTAGACTAAGCTAGTTCACTAGTCTAGGATGACTACTTTGTGATTAAAAACCTGAAAAATGCAAAAAAAAAAGAAGACGCTCCACCATCTTTTCCTAGAAGTCAAGTCAATTCACAGATATTCAAGACAAGGCAAGTAAGCTGTGCAAAGGAATAATTGCATTCGCCTTGAAAGAACATGGCATTAAAAAAATGGGTTCTACTTAAATATATGATTGACTTTCGGAGTATGATCTACCAGAACAAAGCCAGTCCTGTGTAAGACAAAAAAACTACATCCGGTAGAAAGGCCTCTGATCGGAAGATTGAAGGTTTTGAGAAGCATGGGATAATTTCTTAACTGCTATTGTTCCCGGGTCCACCATGACCCGGAGTGGTAGCACCTGTTAGGGTCCCAGCTATGGGCAAATAGTGAACACCCAAACAAAAACAAAACACTATAAAAGTATAAAAATACATTTTTATTGTTATATGTATAAAAAAAATTACCAACAATACCTATTTATAGTAAAATTACCAACAATACCTATTTATACAGGGTGTTCCCCCACTGACAAAAAAACAGGAAATTTTAGACTAACATTAACTAACATATAAAAAAAAATAACTATATATCTTACTATATAGAATAAACTAAAAAAATAACTAACATATAATATTTTTAACCATTTCTTGTTCCAGGATGTCAGTTACCAAATTTTCGACGCGAAGTGGTTGTTCGTTTTAAGAAAGAACATCCAACTTGGGGACTGAAAAAATGCCAAAAAAAAATTGCCAGGGTTCTTTAGTTTGAGGACCACATCGAACATTTATGTTTTTGTTCTGTTTTGAGCGACTAAATTTCTATCCTTTGCTTTTGTTCCAGATAACCTAACAAAAATTCCAACAGTTAAATAAAATTTACCAAATTTCCTGTTTTTTTATTTTGTTATATATATATATATATATATATATATATATATATATATATATATATATATATATAGATGAGGGCACACCCTGTAGTAGAAATACCAACAATGCATTTTAGCTGTGGTTGAAGGCATACAATTGCGTTCAAATTATTTAGATTTCGGCATTAAATAACCCATAGAGTTCAGTTAGAAATTCCAATGCCTATCACCTGAAGAAGGCCAGAGCGAACAACGGCCGAAACATCGTGATTATGGCAATAAAAATGAGAACAACAGACCGAATAATGTAAATAATTACAATACCTCATTTCAGAAATATAGACAGATGTTAACCCATAGAGGTGTTGACATGCCGCCAAACAATATCAGTCAAACCAAAACCAGAACAACGCAACACTACTAAAATATGTGATCTACAAGTTGAGGAAATACTCTACATTAATATATATATATATATATATATATATATATATATATATATATATATAGATAGATAGATAGATAGATATATATACGGAATAAGACTAGAAAAAGAATAAGTCTTCTATATAATAAATGAGAATGTCAGTGTGTCACTGTGTCAAACTTTTCAACTTTATTCCTAGAGGCCGTAGCCCAACATATCAAACCATTTTGGAATCAGACCGACTCCAAGAGCAAATTAAAAACATTCCGGGTTGGATACGGACCTGCAATCCTGAAATTTTGGATTACCAAGTTTTCATTACTACAATTGTTTTCTGCAATTTTTTACGTGATTTTTTGCAACGAAGTTTTTTGTACAATAACAACTTTTATAATTTAGAAATAAAGTTGGGAATAATCGAAATTAATTGCGAGATTCTGCGAAAGTCAACCCTGAAATAAAAATAATTGTTTGTGCGGAAAGTAAGGACCTACGTACATCAAACTGTCTTTAAATTACGTGGCAGCAGAAGAATTATCGTTGGACTTTTAAAAGGTAAACATTAATCCTAATCTTAATGCAATACTTAAATGCAGCGATCAATATTCTTCTGTAGTTTATTGTTGCCTATCCATTTAATCCTCCTTACCTATTGTGATGAAGACCCAGTCAGGAGCAAGCTTAAATGTCACCAAATAGGGCGACTTTTAAGCTAGTTAATTGATATATTTAATATTTGATGGCAACGAAGGAATGCTAATGTGTATTCTTCATCGCAAATAATTTGGTTATTGAATTCATTTGCAATTTATGATGAATTCTCGCAAAAGGGATGAGAATAATGATTTTATAAAAAATCGTCTGGTTTATATACAAAATCCACCGAAAGCCTTCATTCAATGTGTGCTACTTAGGGGCTACATAAGTAAAGTTGCGCATGTGGATCAATTTCTTTAAGATAGATCACATATTTTAAAAGAACCGTACACGTAGCTCACATAAATAACACCAAAACACGATCCAATGATTTGATCCAATGAAAATCTTGCCTTCACAGAAATTAGCCTGTAAACCAAGAAGAAGAAGGAAAGAAAGTAGCGAGCCTGCGCGAAATTCTTTTTTATATAGAATTAGGAGAAAAATTAAATTAATGAGAAAAGTGTCTGAAGAAGGTTTCGTTTCTGTTCCTCGCGAGCAGCGTTGAAGTACTCGCCAGTGCAAAATAACTCGCCAATTATATTATCGGCCTCTAACCAGTACGCAGCACTATTTTCTTAACAATCGAAGAAAGCTAAATATTTTAAACTCTCTCTCTCTCTCTCTCTCTCTCTCCTCGTTTACTTTTGAAAGTATGCAACACATATCCCTTCGGTGAGCAACGAATTCTCTTAATTTTGTCTTAAACATTTTTTTTAATATTGTTTTATATCAGATCATTTAATCTGTTGTATGAACATTGCCTCTTCATGACAATATGTTAAAACTATGGACTTTAAGAATTCTGATTTATTTTCCTGAAACGAACTACTGACACGACATCAAGCGTGTAAATTCGTGAATAAATTCCTCATCTAGTTTTAGCCGTGTGTTTCCTCATTATTATCATCCTTCCTGACGTGGATAAATCAATTGTTTATTTTAACCCCTAAACCCCACACGACTATACCTCTCCTTCGAGAAGGGGATGGGGTCATTACCCGGTGCCTGAAGCGTTCCCAAAACCGAGGGGGCTTGAGTAATTTATCCACAGTATTGCTGTTAAACTCGCTTTAAACCTCGACCTTGTGTCACATTCGGTAGCGAAGTGGGCGCACTGAAACATCTACTTATGACGAATATTCTTAATCTGTGTGAGCGTGTAAATGCAGATGTATGTGTGCGATTGTGTGTATGTGTGTGGATACGCCTATGTATTGACAATTTAAATGGATGTGTGTGTGCACATGTGCTTATGTATTAGTCATTCTGAGAAACAGAAAGAAAAACAACGAAACAATGTTGCTGTCGGGCAACAGGAAGGATGTGGGTCCTATCGCAAATCAAGGAGCGGGGGTGAGACCCGGAAAATGAGAGGTACAGGAGGAGTTCTTCACCTACATTCTTTTTTCTTGTTTTCTTTTAATTCTTCTGCCATTTTCCCACATTCTACAAAGGAAAAAAGAAATATTACAATTAACGACAAAATATCTCGTCATATTTGCCCAGTTGGTTTACTTCAAATACTTCATTTTTTTTTTTAATCAAATTAAAGCACTACTTAAATAGACTGTTCCACTCGTAAAAAATATATAATTTTTTTTCTTTTTTCGGAGAATAATTTTTGTACATTAACATTTATCAAAAGAAATACCATAATTTCCTATGTATAATACGCTTTTTTTTCCTAAAAAGTAATAAGCAAAATTAGGGGTGTGTATTGTGCGAGAAAACGAGGGGGGGAAGAAACTACTTGCGACACAAAAACGAACGCCTACTTGCGACACAAAAACGAATGACTTCTTGTGACACAAAAACGAACGCCTTCTTGCGACCCTGAATCGAACGCGACACAAAAACGAACGCCTACTTGCGACACAATACTTTACGACAGCAAACGAGCAAAACGGCACCCAACACTGCTGCCGCCGGACGACCGACCGCAACGGCTTTTGTCACCCAAGAAAAGACGCCAAACGCCTCGCGCGTCTTCTTGTAGTCCTCGGTCGAATCCATTATCGTACTCGGTGTGCCCGGCGACAACACACACACGCAGTTCGAGGACGTTTCCGCGCATGCTCGTTACATGTGTTATTCACAGTTACAAAAAAATTTTTTTAAAATTGCCGTTTCATAAGTCGGTTTCAGTTGCGAAATAACTACTCACCACAAACATACGACAATTTGATACTAACATTCAGCAATTGCAACCCCATAAGGATGTCAAATGCAATCATATGTACCTAAAAATACTTACAAATGTAAAATAAAATAAGAATTATCATAAAACTAAATTAGAATAATATTATTCTGTTTAAAACCATTTTTAATAAGGGTAAGAAACGCTGGCCGTAATGAAATTAGCGTTTATAGGGTTTGTTTATCAAACAAGGAGTGCGTATTATAGATGAATATGTTATAAAATAAAATAAGACATATCTCGGCTGATTTACAGGCAAATAAACTAACATACTCAAGAGCGAGAGCCGGATGTGAACGGGACAAGGCCCCGTCACAAAATGATCATTATCTTCGTTTACGCATGTTCCCGACGCACGAGTTCCGCTCGAAAAATAAAATAATATTTTAAAGTGTTTCTATTTTTCGACCAATAAAAATGCTTCCCTCCTAATTATACTCGCGTCGTTTCTCGAGCCTGTTAAGCCATAAAAAACGCCATAAAAGGGGTCACACGGAAGTACAACGGCAGTCAACATGAGGCCAGGGAAGAGACCTGTCACGGTCAGGCTGAGCGGTCAGCAGCAGTCAGCAGGGGGAGCGCCAGCGTCAACCAGTGTGAACTACTATGAGAGATCAACCCAGATTCGAAGCCGGATTATGAACTTTACCACAAGGTAGCTGTCCCAAACCCACACGTTCCTGTTGAAATAAATCACATAAATCTATTTTTGCTGTTGTCGTATTTCTTTCTTGCAACCATACGCTTGTCTATAACAAATAGAAGCATTTCCCCACACTTTCAGCACAATTTTAGGGGTGCGTATTATAGTTGAAGGTATATTATACATGGAGAATTAAGGTAAAAAAAAAAAAAAAAAATAACGGTGTGTGAAAAGAATGTCTTTTCCCATGACACCGCTATTAATTTAACTCCCTTCACCTCGACAATGTTTATTGTTTTTAAAAGCTGTGATTAGAACTATAATAAAAACTAAAAATATGAAAGTGACTTTATACATTTTCTTTGTTCTTGAGAATTGACAATAAAAATAATAAATCTTATTTATTTATTAGAGTGCTTATTTTTACGCTAACTAATGATTGACTGCTCGTATCTGAGTATGTCAGTCTGCTAGGGCGACTAGCCAATTCCTATTGCAGTGGCCCGCTCAGACACATTTGAGCTTGTTCAACACTCACAGAACCCACCTATGCCGAGTGAATCTTTACAGTTACAGTTTCAAGGAGAGAGAGAGCACATTACCTGACGAGATGAACAGTCTGAACAAGGCCAGCACGCTCAAAAATTATTCACACTATTTACTATATTGTTTACTGAAATTCTTGGCAAAACATCGGCTAATTTCCAGTTGATTCGAACTTTATAAAATGGCAAATAATAAGTATTCCCTTGTTGATGATGTGCAGAATAAACTAAGGAATTTGCTGTAGTATTGAGTTAAATCAGAAGGAATTTTTATGTTAGGTTGCGTGAATTTTTCTGCATCCACAAACAAATAAACAATTTCAATGTAAACAAGACATAACATACACGCAATTCAAAATCGATAAATGCATTTTTATACAAATAAGATAATATGTACAGAATATGTTTGAAGATGTTATTGTGTTGGTGTGCTTGTGATATTTCTAGTTTTTGTATGTCCTTTTTTATGTCTTGTGTATCTGTGTTACAGTCTTTTTAGGAAATTGTAATTAGTATTTAGAATGTCGGTATTATATTTTTAGTAATGAGTCATTACGAAGTAGTCTACCTTTGACTGCAAATGTTGAGTTCGTTCGATGATGTTATTTACTTAGAATAGTAGTGAGTGTTAATTCACTTTAGATAAGTAAAGTTGTTCGGATAGAAGTTTCTGTGTTCACAGAGTTTTCTTCGATTTGAGCTTGCGAGTGAGTCAGTAATGATTTAGTTTGCGCGTTAATTTGCGCGGCAAGATTGCAGTTGCACGCGATGTGGATTATATTAGCATATCTCTGTACTCGTTCGACTGACTGATTTATCGTAGATGATCAAAGAGAATGTATAGTTTGAGATTCTTGAATGACGAAGAAGTTCGTAGAAGATATTGAACGGGAAAGATTTGTCGTCTCGACTCGCGAGACGGTGAATTGTAGTCGTCACATTTTTAATCTTAAGTAAGCGATCGAAAAATGGTCTGCTGCTGATCTGCCCAGGTCTGCGTCTCCTACTGCTTCTGCCTCTACGTGGTCACACGTGCTTTGGGTTCTTTTTAAGAGGTCATGATCACGTGGGGTGGCTCCAGAGCGATTTTGCCCCAAAACTTCAAAGTGCACGTGCAGGCGACCTGATTGGTAGAAATGAACCAATCAGAGGGCTAGATTTACGAATGAAAGTTGGAATAGTGCATTACCCAAAGAAGATAAGATTGGGCTAATGGACGAGCCCAATACCCTTATAGTTGGTTTACATATTTTAATAATTTAGTAAATGTTTATAAATTTATGAACAAAAAATTGCTTTCATATTTATTTCTTTATAAATTGGTAAATTATAAATATTGCATTGTATTAATTCTAATTGTATTGATCTTTAAAATTTTGTAAATATAAAATTATTTTTGTAAATAAACAATCTAATAAAGTACAGTATCTATAGCAGGGGTCCTGGCACTAATTAAATAAACTGATAGGTAAGCTTGGTATATTTTGGAAGGATATTAGAATAATTCATAACTTATACTAGAAGCAACCCGCCTGCATACGGATAGAAAATAAGATAAATTTGGATAAACGTGCACGCAAAGAACGGAGTGTCAGGAGGACAGTTTTCCCCTTAACACCGCTATTATTTTAACTACCTTCACTCCTCGGCAATATTTATTGTTTTAAAAATCGATTATTAGAATTATAATAAAACTTAAATATATGAAAGTGAATTTATACGTTTTCTTTGTTCTTGAGAACTGACAACAAAAATAATAAACACTTTATTCATTAGATTGCTATTGGAATACTTGGCAAAAAAATTAGCTAATTGCCAGTTGATTCGTACTTTATAAAATGGTAAATGATTAAAATTTCCTTATAGTTGGTATACGTATTTTAATAATTTAGTAAATGTTTGTAAATTTATGAATAAAAATGCCTTCAGGTTTATCTCTTTATAAATTGGTAAATGATAAATATTGTATTGCATTAGTTTTAATATTCTATTAGTTTTTGTAATGCTGTTTAAATATAAATTATTCTTATAAATAAAGTAATAAATAGTCTTTAATCTTTTTGTTCTAAATTCTCAAGAACAAAAAAATGTATAAATTCATTTTCTTCATGTTTAAGTTATATTACAGTTCTAATCATCGCTTTTTAAAAGCAGTAAACATTGCCGAGCAGAGTTAAAATAAAAGCGGTTTAATGTTTAAAAAAAAAAAAAAAAAACGACTTTTTGTTGCTCTATTTTGTGTGGGCGTCTAAGTCTATCTTTGCCGGATTTTTCATCGATCTAAAAGCGTGAGCCCTGTTCATAATATCAATAAAGTGTCAAATACACACCTGACTTTTACAGAGTGAAATTAAGCCCTGTTATCTTCACTTAGTTTTATTTACAAATGTCTTGCCTTAAAAAATGTCCTTACGTCAATGATAGCTGCATATTATTTTCATCAGCCAGTTAGTTAAGTGCCATACGTGATTAAAAGCTTGGGCGGTCCTGTCGCATTCGATTCATGACTGACTAGACAGAAGATCCCGCAGGAGGCCGCCGTTTCTTTCTGCGGTAAACTGGTCGCCAAACAAGGCTATGGAAACCAGTCCGTTTGCTATTCAATTCATAGCTTCGGAGAGAAGTTTGAATATCTGGTAAGTGTTTTAACCCACCGGTCCCTATACGATCACCGAAGTTAAGCAACGTCGATGCTGGAGGGAAGAAGAGAGGATATTTGCGCGTAGGTGAAAGTGACGAACCCGACTAGAACTCAGCTCTCCGATATCTCATTCTGAGCTGATATTATTTACACCACAACACTTTTGTTAATTTATGTAAAAATTTGTACTTTAATAAAAAAAAATGTGACACTGATTTAAATATGTGTACATCTGTTTCTCCTTTAATGATAAATGATAAACTACATCCGGGTCTCTGATCTGGAGGTTTTGACGAGCGTGGAATCACTTTTTAACTGCTGTTATTCCCTGATCCACCCTGACCCGAGGTGGTAAAACCTATCAGGGTCCCAACTATGGGCAAAGAATTAACCCCTAAACTGAGGTCAAAACACTATGAAAGTGTAAAAATAGGTTTAATAACAGCAATACATTTTGGAAAAAATCATTACTGCATTACATTTTTGAAAAAAGAAAAAAAATACCAGTGAGACAAATCTTGTCAACATTAAATAACCTATTGAGATTGATATGCCGTAAAACAAAGCAAACCAAATCTTTAATGATAAAAAGTAATTTTATAAAAAGATGAAAAAATTATTTTGTCAAACAATTTCTCCTTTAAAATATTTCCTTAAAATAAAACAAATAAAAATGTATATATCCGACTGTTTTTTCTTAAAAAGAAATCTTTTTGTAAAATAATAAAATGTCCGCTTTTGACATCAATGACGTAAACACATTTTCAAACTACTCGCTCAGATATTTTGTTTGATGCCAACAACGACAAAGTTTTAGAGTAAATGGAAACAAAAAAGGACACTTATGCATCCTTCTCTGGGTCAGACAATAGCCAATATCCCTCGACTTGCAGTCTCAGTCATGTAGACATTGATTCCAAATGTTTGACTTATCCTGTCAAACACGAAGAAAGAAACAAATCCTTCCTTCCAAGCAAAGCAATTAAGCCACTAAGACGCAAAGGGTAACTCAGAGTACAAGAATATGAGAAAAAAAAACTTTATTAAGGAGAACGAACAATTAAAAAAAACAGTAATTAAGAAGACAGAAGATAACGACTGACATAGCATTTAAATTTTTGGAGTTCGAATTTAACTAAAAAGCAAGAAGCCAAAAGGCAGTTCCACAAGCGAGAAGTACGAGAAGAGAAACTGTTACCATAGAAGTTACGTTTAAATCTTTCAACTTTAAAGGGACGAAACCTAGCTGCAAATCTAGTATTGTGCTTAAATTCATAAAGGGAGATACCAAAGCGGAAACCTCACCAAAAGAATTACCATGCAGGTACCAAGGAGGAAAGGTCATCAAAACAAAATGTGTATATATATATATATATATATATATATATATATATATATATATATATATATATATATATATATATATATATATATATATATATATATATATATATGTATATATATGTATATATATATATATATGTGTATATATATGTATATATGTATGTATATATGTATATATAATTGACTCTCTCCCTGTCAAATTCGGCGCATGAGGGTCAAGCAGATCAGCTCCCAGGAAACCGACAGCCCGACAACAGCACATGAGATTTGATTATAGTGGTGAAGGTTTCGTGCAGGACCATCCACACTTTTTGAAGGGTTGAATACAGAGACCTGGTGCACTACGTGCCACAAGGTCCCTAAACAACCCTCCGCAGGTTTTGAATTCAAAGTTGTCCTCCTCCTAGACCAGTTGCCATTCAAGGCTATAGAAGCCAGTCTGTCCTGCTATTTACCCATGGAGAGAGAAGAAGAGGATTGACACCTTTCCCAAGGGTATTAGCACGTAAGAGAATGTAATGGATTCGACTGAATTCGAACTCGGCTTTCCGATTCCTCAATCCAAGCCGCTATCCAAGCCGTGTATATATATATATATATATATATATATATATATATATATATATATATATAACGATTCGGTTGGTGAATGTTTAGTGAAGTGAAACGAACAATTAACCTTCAGCAGTGAGATGAGCAAAGAAGACACTGAGTCTGAGACACCAGCAAAGAACTTCATGACAACGCAAGAACTTAAAGTAAATAATTTTGAACCTATTTATCAGAATAAAGAAACACTGAACTAGACAAAGCTTCTCTCAATAATACGATGTCTTCAATTATAATTCAACAAAGCAATACCAACTTCTTAAAGTTTCCCACAAACACCAATCACTCTGCAACTCCTTCCATTCAACAACGGACTCTCTTACTATTACACCTATCAGTCCTCACACGGCTCAACAAAATTCGACAGCTCCTAGTGAACGTCTATAAGACTTTTGAATCTCTCCAATTATTTTTATAACTTCGGTGAAAGTCCCCACTTTTAATTCTTTAGACGCTCAAAGGAATATTTTCAGTAACCACCACACCTATTTACCTTTTCATATAACAATTGTATAACAAAAATGCTTAGAATATTGCTGTCACATATGATCCGGTGTCCCTGCTATTTACCTTGAGCTCCTTGATAAATGTGTCATATATTTTTGTTTAGGTGACACATAGTTTGCTTGTAAGAAATTTGCATCGAGAATATACCAAAATAGTCGTTGAAATGTAATTAAAATACTTCATTTTATCTTTAGCCTTTTTTTACTTTGTCGATGCAGCATGAGAAAATCCCAGAAACATATTTAACCTCTGTGCACACGTGCAGTGAGACATACATGCAAATCTCTATCCGTGTTTTTGCTTCTAACAAAACCGGAACTTATGCTCCTTTATATAAGAAATTGCGGAAGTGATGACACATTTATATCAAGACTTCATTCAGAGGACATAACATGAGAAAATATTTCAAGAAAGCAATCCGGCAGTCATTAAAATGTATTATTTTATTACACGAATGTTATCTGTTAGTGCATATTAAAACTTTTCGTGTGCATCGTAATATTATTGTCTCATACTCGATTCTGGAGATATTGGAGTAGAAAATCGATTGTGGAGACATTCGACTGAAATATCGTTTCTGGAGATACCCGAGTAGAATATCGATTGTAAAGACACGATTGGAATATCAATTCTGGAGACACACGAGTAGAATATCGATTCGAAATATACTCGAGTAGAATATCTATTGTTGGGAAACTCGACTATCGATTCAGGTGATACACATTTGGAATATCGATTTGAATATCGATATTCAGTTGTGGAGATACAAAACAGGAATATCGATTGTAGAGAACCTCGAGTGGAATATCAATTGTGAAAAAACTCGAGTAGAATATCGATTGTGGAGAAACGTGATGGGAATATCAATTCTGGAGACACTCATGTAGAATATCGATTCTGGAGACACTCGAGTAGAATGTCAATTCTAGAAACGAGTAGAATGTTGATTCTGGAGACACTCGAATAATTTATCGATTCTAGGGACACACAACTAGAATATCGATTCTGGAGACACTTGACTGGAATATCGATCATGGAAACGACTAGAATATCGACGCTGGAGCCATTAAATAGAATATTGATTCTGGAGATACGCGAGTAGAATATCGATTCTGGAGCCACTCGACTGCAATATCGATTTTGTAAACAAGTAGAATATCGATTCTGTAGCTTCAATATAGTATCGATTCTGGAAACACTTAATAGAATATCAATTCTAGAGACACTCGAGTAGAATATCGGTCGGTAATCATTCGACTGAAATATCGATTCTGGAGACACTCGAATAGAATATCGAGTCTGGAGCTATTCAATGGAATATAGATTCTGGAGATATGCGAGTATAAAATCGATTCCGGAGAATCGCTTAGAATATCGATTGTAGAGACTCACGGGTGGAATATCGATTGTGGAAACACTCGCCCGGAATAATGAATCTGTTGACACTCTAGCAGAATTTAAAATCTGGAAACATGTAGAATATCGATTCTGGAAACATTCTTCTAAAATATCTATTCTGGTGACACTCGAGTAGAAAAATATCGATTATAGGAATACTCAAGTGGAATCCTCTTACTACAGTTACCATAATACCACACTTTCTCTATAAAGTTAACTGGCTGCTTGCTCAATGAATGCCGAATGTTTCCTTATAAGGAAACAGCTAATATTGCAATTTACTCATGTCTCTTCTTTTTACATAAATTTATTGCAAAAACAAATATTCTTTATGCTCACTTTTACACTGTGAATGTATCCTTTTTCTTGGGCAACTATTAAACCAATTAACTTTTAATTTTAAACATTTTTTTCTATATTGTAGCATCATCAAATTTCACTGTCATGTAGGAGGATAGACATTACATAACAGTCCAGCATAATTTTCTTTGTTTCTCATATTATTTTCAATTACTTGTGAGTAATTTACTCAATTCCTGAAAAATGCTCTTGTTCTCTCTCATTTATTTTCTTTTCTTTTATAATACCGGCTTCAGGAAGCCTCCACCCACAAGCGACATTCTTAACTCTAAAATGTTAACTACGTTCAATGACTTTTAAACAAAAACCCCGTTCCGATGCTGAACTTTGAGAAAGGCAGACGACAATTTTCATTGGCCGTGGAGATACATTTAAAAGGTTTTAAGCCCGAGTTTAGTCCAAGAGCAAAACTCTTAGGATGGCAACTAAAAATTAAAAGCTAAAAATGGCATATGTGCTTATTCAATCTCAGTAAAATATATATGAAATTCTCGACTGGGATCGATCTGTGTAAACCAGGTTGAACTGAAAAGACATTTACAAAATAGAAGTACTAATATCGTCAGTGAAGTAGAGAAAAAATTAATCTTTTTGTCAGTATGTGGCGGGAAAAGGAGGCACTTAAAGTATTAATAACAGCAAATAATTAAAATAAACATTATGTCGTCTGTATGCAGTGAGTATGCAAATAAATATGTCGACTGTTAATTGATGATGTGATAACAACTTGATTGAAGCTGTATAAATAACTGGAGGAGAACAGAATGAGATAAATATATAGAGGGACAAACAGACAAATGTTTATTTAACAGTTTAGTACATGGGTAAGTGAGATTGGTCTTCATTAGACTAGCCTACTCTTAACTTCAAAAGCGTTTGCACGGCCTTGTGGGTAATGAAATGATTTTCACCCTACGACTCCCATATGAAACGTGGCACGTTATTTTCGTGGCCGATGTTCGGGCGAACCACTTTCCTTGGTTTTAACAGTCCAGACATTCACAGCTCGAACCCGCCAGGCCAGTGGGGCGAATCTTCCTCATTCTATTGGAATTTAATTTGAGAACCACGACTGCTGTATTTTACAAGTTCACGTTCTAGCCTCTTTCCCAATCTTCACCCCAACTTTTTTCCCCTGCTTTCAACTCCGGCTCCTAAAGCCTTGATTCTTATCAGAAATAAGAATATATTTTCTGACAAACGAGAGAGCTGGAAAATATAAAAAGAAATTTGACCCCCACTATCCTGTCCATGGTGTCTGGGGGTAACACTCACAGTTTGCCGGACCCTTGCTTCCAAAAAGCAGCTCACAAAACCTTGGTTCTTATTATAGATAAGAATATATTTTCTAAAAATGAAGGGGCCATGAAATTTGTATAGCAATTTTTGAAGGAAAAGTCCCCGATATTTCTCAGCCTCCTAAATCTCCATAAATTCGGAGAATCTTCGCCTATTTGGCAGTGAGTAATCGACAACCGTCTGTGGTAAGAACAAAGGTCAGCGACAGAAAAGCAGTGATCTTTATACTCATCTTCAAGAAAGAATTACCTACTATGGACTGTCGAGAAAGAACGTCGGCCCACTACTAAAAACCAATTGAGATCTGCCTCTTTGCACCGAGAAGATATCTATCGCCGGCCTACGAACTCACTCAACTACGAAATTCATATCTTCCGACAGCTTCCTACTATACAAGGACTCTGTAGAAAACTGAGTGTTTTAACCTTTAACAATAACCTACTACTCGATTAAAGAACTTTTATGCGCGCAAAGAAATATTTTGAGCAAGGCTTTTCTTTTTTATGAACCTTTTTTCTTCCTTTAAACTTAAAGGAAATTTATTTTCCCTTTCTTTCTCTCGTAATCATACTTATTATAAAACCCAGGTTGTGTGTGTGTGTGTGTGTGTGTGTGTGTGTGTGTGTGTGTGTGTGTGTGTGTGTGTGTGTGTGTGTGTGTACGTTTATATATTGGATCGGATTTCCTACATTTTTCAACCGATTTCAACAAAACTTCACAGGACTACGTAAAATTACCTTGCGGTGGTTCTGACAGCGCCAAAAATTGAAAAAACAATTGTTTTTGCACGAAATCAATTTGAAAATACGATTAAGAGGCATCGCTGTCGCGAGAATGAAAGGGGGACAACTCATATCGAGTTATACTTATTATTATAAAACCCAGACTGTGTGTGTGTGTGTGTGTGTGTGTGTGTGTGTGTGTGTGTGTGTGTGTGTGTGTGTTCGTTTATATATGGGATTGGATTTCCTACATTTTTCAACCGATTTCAACAAAACTTCACTTTTTTTTGGCAGGTAGTGTTTCTTATTGTCTTGCACACTTTTTTCTTTATTTTTACATTCAGAATGCTTTCAAAATTCCATTTACAAGACAATTGTTTATAATAAAATTCTATTCAATCGGTAGACTCATAACGATTGAAGTTTGGGTTTGACCAATTCGTAAAAAAAAAAAAATAAAATAAAATAAAAACTTATTAAGACATGCGTGTCCGTCAACATTAAACAATAATCTTTATCAATTTTATTTTTCAGTCTTTATGATGGACGATACTTGATCTATCTCTTACTGTTACATCCCCGGGCAACGCCGGGATCCACTGTTAGTTATGTATATCTTTATACCCTTTCTTTTTGTACATGTAAATAAATATTTTCTTCTTTTATTGTTACACACGAGCGGGAGTTTGAGTCTTTATTCTTCCGCCTAAAAAGAGAGAATTTTTCGCTCTAACCTTTTAAGCCGTTGTTGCTTTTTTTTTTTTTTTTAATTTTGTCGCATTTTTAACATCGACTCTTTCATGTGGGAAAGCCGGGACAAATTTCCCACATTTCCTTTCATATTCCCTTATTAATAAGGAAGTTCCAATCGGACAAATTCTTCCCAACAACCGCTACTTTGTGGAACAGATTCCCGTGGTGATGCTTCCCCGATCACTACAATCTTAACGTCTTAATGTCTAAGGTTAACCGGTATCTTTTCGACATATCCTGCAACTCCTATTCTTACACTCATACAACAACCTCATTCATCAACATTCTACCTGGAGTGGATCTTGGGCCTTGTATTGATTGAAACATGGGTAAAAAGAAAAAAGACATTTAGTTAAAAAGATCATTTGACACGCGTGAAGGCAAAAAAGCCACTTACCTGACAAGCTTGCCTGAATGAATGGCACAGCAGAGGCTTTAGCAAAAGAAGAAAAACTGCTAAGAACCACACGGGATAATAATTTGTGGAGAGCCATTATCGATTTTGTCATGAAAGGAGTCAGCACATAGAAGAAAAAGATGCTAGCAGAGGAATGTAGAAGGCGATTATCTCCCTTTTACAGAAGCTAACGTCCTAAGGGTCACGTGTGATCCGTGAGTGGCGTCAGCTTGTGGGTAACGATCGACAGTCACTGTGTAGCCCGCAAGCAAGACAGATGCGATAGCTAGCGGCAGTTAAGAGCATGAGTAAAAGCCATGCGGCCTAAATTAGGAATATCACATCAAAGATATCACCCGTGGCTTACCCTATCCCTCCAAAAAAAATTACAAGTATATTATTCGTCCTTTCAAATACTGTTTGTTTCATTCATATGCACTATAATTTCTCTATCTGCCTATATTTCTGAGATGAGGTATTATGTACACTATTTACATTATTCGGACTATTATTCTCATCTTTGTCGCCATATTTATTACATATTATAGTTACAGAAATATAGACAGAACCATAATGAATTGTAGTGACCCAATATCCAGACAAAGTCACATCTTGCGACTTCAAAACTCATCGTACGATCACTTAATTACATTTATTTAAGAGAAAATGGCGGATAAACTATTGAGGTTATGGCGATTTTTGCAATTAATATGATCTAGGCATAAAACAAGAGAAGTTCCTTACAAAATTTGAGAAACGGCATGACATGAAAAATTATACTCCTAAAACATTTTCGCATGTTTTAAAAGATAGCCTACGAGGGAATGACCACTAATTATCGATCATGATGATTTAAAACGCAAAGTAAAAGAAAATTTAAATACCAGATATCAACAGCAACGACAAAAACTATGATAATCTAAAGATATAATATATAGACATTTTTCATCAGCAGTCACAGCATTATGTTTCGGCCGTTGTACGCTCTGGACTTCTTCAGGTGGTTGGAATGTCGAACTGAACCCTTTATTTCGCTCACTGGGGTAGACTGTTCTAGTTCCACGTGCCTCAAGGACACATGGCACAATGAATAAAGGTGTTGGTTAGATCCAGTGACAGGACCCAAAGAGTGTGAGTTCAATACCCTGTTAAGGCAGTGGAGAACTTGGAGAGGGGAATTAACAGGAGATAACTGATAAATGACATCCATTAAACATGGCACGTGGAACTAGAACTACTATTTGTCCTTGCATTGAATATTACTGTCACATCCGGTCTAGGGCTTCTGCTATATATTTAGAGATTCTTGATGAAATCCAAAGAAGAATCTGAAATGTTATTGGTTCTGGCCTGGCATTTCAATTTCAGTCACTTTCCCACTGTCGAAACGACGTACCTTCAATATGCTTTTAGACAGTTTTTCTCAGCAGAGTCTATCTTACACAGGTATAAGTCTACCATCTATCCTTGCATTGAATATTACTATCACATTAAAAGATGATCGAATGGCTTTCTTTCGTTTTTAAATTTCCACTACAAAGGTTAGGAAACACAGTCTACCTTACTACTTTCCCAAGGTCATTAGTACGAAGTGAACCGATTCCATTTTTCCGCATATCCTTCGGTTGTGATGTGAACACAAGAACCGTGGCATTAACTACTGAGTTGGTGCAAAAAAAAAGATTGTGCAATGTTTAAGTATGTTGCATAATTTCAAATTACATAGCAACGCAGTGTTAATTGGTTCATATTATGTAAATGATATGTCTTACAGAATTAAGCATGGTGTGAGTTGTCCTGGATATTGGATCTGACGAGGGAATTACGAATATGAATACAAGGTAACCAAAAAAGTCATTGCCGTTTTTTATTTATTAGAAAAAAGTATACAGCAAATTTGACACACCGTCAGTCTTCAATGTAATCCCCATCAGCATCCAGAACATTTTGCCAATGTGCCTCCAACTGCGTAATACACTGGCGGTAAAAATCAGGTGTTTTTGAAAGCAATGAAGTCTGTGATTGCCTATTGCAAGTCTGCCTCATTTGCGAAAGTTCCTATTCGCCTTCGTTTGAAAAGCGAACCGAATAGACTTGAATTAAGACAGAATAAAATGGATAACTATGAGAAAATGTGTGGATGTGACGATTGCTTAATGCATAGCGGTGTAGAACGTGGAAACAACGAGCCGAGTTCAAAACCTAGCCCAGTTCACTTTCGCACAAATACCTTCGAGAAAGGAATGGAAGCGGTGATAATCTGTGGGCGCAAGGTCCGGGGAGTAAGATGGATGGCAGTGTCACCCAGCCAAGTCGCCGTTGTGTGTGCCTGGCCACCTTTGTGATTAATCAATACTGACGTCTTAAGCTTCAGTGCCTGTTGCACACGTTCCAACTTCTGCGAGTACAAGTCCATAGTGATGGTTCGGCCCGTTGGTAATGCACCACTTGTCGACTAGTCCACCAGATACAGAGCATGATCTTGCGTGATTGTAAAGGTGGTCTTGTGGTGTGAGACACAGGATCCCGTGGTGACAACCAATGTCTGGGACGATTGGGAGTTTTCATACATGACCCACTTTTCGTCATTGGTGAGCACGATCAAATATGGCTACGTTAGGGTGCCGAGAAAGCAACAAAAAACAGTCTCTCACATGTTGATGCTTGTTGGATTCCAACAATATGTAGGGTACCCACTTGCTGAACTTGTACGCCTTCCCTATGCGATGCAGGTGAAGTCTGACTGTTTTATCAAGAACCTGGAAGCGTTCGGCAAGCTCACCACAGATATGGCTGTTGTCCTCGCCTATGGCCGCTTTCAGGATGTCATGACCCAGGACCTGTGGCAGGCCACATCGGGATTAATCACAAAGGGACAGATCTCCCGGCCTGGAATTCTGGATCCAATTCTGTTCACGGTACGTTCACGTACAGCATTATCCCGGTGAATTGATGCAGCTGCGGACAAGCTCACCTTAAAGTAATAAATCGGTGAACCTGCTGCTACGAAACCACCATGTTCCCTCGAACTATGACTAATGTGTGTACGCAACGCACCTGCATTGGTCACACTACCTACATCGCTTTCTCGGCACGTGACGCACTCGTTTGCGTATCAGTGATTACTTCTGTCAACACGACGGCAAGGACTTTTTTAATCATACTTATTATAAAACCCAGGTTGTATGTGTGTGTGTGTGTGTCTGTGTGTGTGTGTCTGTACGTTTATATATTGGATCGGATTTCCTACATTTTTCAACCGATTTCAACAAAACTTCTCAGGACTAAGTAAAATTACCTTGCGGTGGTTCTGACAGCGCCAGAAATTGGAAAAACACAATTGTTTTTGCACGAAATCAATTTGAAAACACGATTAAGAGGCATCACGAGAATGAAAGGGGAAAACTCATATCGAGTTATACTTATTATAAAACCCAGGTTGTGTGTGTGTGTGTGTGTGTGTGTGTGTGTGTGTGTGTGTGTGTGTGTGTGTGTGTGTTCGTTTATATATGGGATCGGATTTCCTACATTTTTCAACCGATTTCAACAAAACTTCACTTTTTTTGGCAGGTAGTGTTTCTTATTGTCTTGCACACTTTTTTCTTTATTTTTACATTCAGAATGCTTTCAAAATTCCATTTACAAGACAATTGTTTATAATAAAATTCTATTCAATCGGTAGACTCATAACGATTGAAAACAATGTTTTTGTTTGAGTTTGGGTTTGACCAATTCGTAAAAAAAAAAATAATTAAAACATGCGTGTCCCTCAACGTTAAACAATAATCTTTGTCAATTTTATTTTTCAGTCTTTATGATGGTCGATACTTGATTTATCTCTTACTGTTACATCCCCGGGCAACGCCAGGCTCTACTGCTAGTTACCTTATAAAACGAAACTTTCATTCTCATGCCTACCTTATGGACCTCGTTTTCGTGTATACGTTTCTACAGAGCCGAAGTGGACTACACCCGAAACCTCCCGACCTGTGGGGAGACTCAAGCCTCATTGAGGCTCCTGGGTAGTGCTTTGTGACCCTCACGACATTTGTTTTATTCTACCTACATTTATATACATTATAAATTAAACTAACCAAAATTGACTAATAAAGGAGGGAAAATGTTCGCAGGTTTTGACGTCATTTTGGTTTCTTTTACTTTTTTGTCTAAATCCGTGAATTTGTTTTTCTCTATTTACATTATTCGTTATTGTTGTCCTCATCTTTGTCGCCATATTTATCACAACTAACGCCTTTATCCACTGTGCCATGTGTCCTTGAGAAAATAAAGGGTTTATTTCGATATTACTGAATTAAAACTCTAGAGAAGGCAACGGGTTAAAAAAAAAAACTCCAAGAAGTTATGGCGGTTCACAGTAAAAGAAAATGGAATCTGTGGAGAGTCATGATCACCACCATCTTGAAGGGAGATGGTTTATTAAAAAAAAATAAGGGAATACAAGTCGTTGTGACTATGAATATTGAGAAATTTATATCCAGTAGTTGTGTTAGAGAAAGATATGTTATATGACGTAAATTTACCGTGAAAAAAACTCTGGATTTATAAAACAAGTAAAAGTACAAAAATACCAAGTATACTGAAATTACGGACCTTGCAGCCATTATTACAGGATAGGTTTACAGCCATATCACATTGAAACACCGGCTTTTGCACGATCACAGAAGTTTTGTAACTCTTCAACACCCAGTAACCGCTTGAGTCTCAGAGGCTTTGCAGTCTTGCATGGGGTTAACTCAATTAAAAAACTACTTAATAAACGTTTCTTTTAATGGGTTTCAGTTGCTATCCATGTCTCTTTTATTTGTTTAAACAATTAAATTAATAACAGATGGACTAGATTGAGATGTTCGACTAAACAAAAATTTTACCTTCCAATTTGGCTAAAAGAAAGCTGTTTCTCTGATGGAAAAAAAGAGATACAGTTTCAATTCCTACCGGAGGTAATATTTTACTTTAATAGGACTTCTCAATCTAGGCTGGTTGTTATCCTAAAGTTTTCTCATTCTCTTTCACTCTCAATAGCCCTTTGCGTCTTAGTGGTGTTATAACCTTGCTTGAGGTGAAATGATTAATATATATATATATAAAATGGACAAAGTCCAACAATTATTTTAAGACATTTTTATGTTTATACATTCTTTTTATAGATATAAATATTTAAGTAAATGCTCTGTTTTATAATAAACAGTATTAATAACATTTACCGGCCTGAATGTCCGAGAAATTTTCATAGAAAATATTCGTTCTCCAACAGGAATCAAACCTGTATCCTTATACTGAACCGTCATTTAGCCTGGCGTGCCTTGACCGATCGAGCAACGGAGAATCGTTCGACTGGCAAGGTTGATTTTACTGCTTTTAGACTTCAGTCTTCCATGAATCTCTCACGTACATTCATATCTGCTCAAAGCGAATCCAAATATGAACAAATGACGTCACACATTATAAAATGGACAAAGTTCGACAATTATTTATGTTTAGACATTTTTTTTTTCGATGAAAATTTCTCGGACATTCAGGCCGGTAAATGTTATTAATACTGTTTATTTTAAACAGAGCATTTACTTAAATATTTGTATCTATAAAAAAAATGCATAAACATAAAAACGTCTTTATATATATATATATATATATATATATATATATATATATATATATATATATATTTGGGTAGGAACCTTTCTTTTAAACATGTTTCGTTGAATATGACAGATAAGAAAATTTAATTAATCTGTTATTCAGTTTTTCCAGCATTCTTACATTTTTTTTTTCGTTTGGTGGAATAAGGGAATTCAAAAATTGTCCGTATTGTCCATTGTCCCAAGCGCTTTCGGTCACGACTTTAGCCACTTTCAAGGTGGAGGTGAGTGTTCTTCTTTACTCCCCCTTACTCACACCAAACGTAAAAAATTTAAGAATACTGTGAAAACTAAATAAAAAGAACTAATTAAATTTTCCTTTCTGTCATATTCAACGAAATATATATATATATATATATATATATATATATATATATATATATATATATATATATATTCATGAATTATTCACACAAAAACAAATGCAAAGGTTAATGATTTAATTGGCGAGAAATCCATCGTCGCAAACAATTCAAATAATATACAAAAACCTCCGAATCCGTTATGAATGAAAAGATCCTTGTTTCTATCAATTTCTGCCGCATTAGTTCTTATTATGTATGCATATAAATGAAAAATCTGAACACCCGCGAAAATCTTTAAATTTACAAATAGAAAAAAATGCCGTAAGAATTTTTTTGCCGTTCACAATAAATTTTTAAAAAATCCAGACGACAGTTTTCATTGAAAAATACATCCCTACCCCTTACCAAAATGTAGCTAATAAATGATACAATGATGCCGACATAAGGAAAACCCAGACACCCCTTGTCCACTTGAAGTAGATTTATCTGTAACCATGGAAACGTGATTTTATCTGTGTCTTTAAAACCCAGTAATTTTAAAAGTTACTCCAAAATTCGCTTGAGGATGAAATGGAACTAATGTCTTTAATTTAATTGCAAAATTAAATTCGTGGATTTTAGCTTCCATTTTTGAAACATGGTTAGAACTGTGTAGCGGAAAAAACATATTTTAAATCAATTAATTTATTATATATATATATATATATATATATATATATATATATATATATATATATATCCACGCACTAAGAAGCGATCTCCGTGAATATGAAAGGATCCTATTGAAAATAAGTAGACAAAACTTGTCTAAATTATTAAATGAGACAATGTTTTAATAAATATATATATATGTGTGTGTGTGTGTGTGTGTGTGTGTGTGTGTGTGTGTGTGTGTGTGTGTGTTTTAGAGAGAGATAGTCTGAAGATGACTGTGTACTGAAAAGTTACAGATTTGACCAAGAAGAGATCCCAAAATGAATTCTGATATCTGACCACTTTGGGAATTTCAGATTTGGGGAATTAGATCGAGCCGAGAACTTCTCAGCAGCTTCGTATATAAATCCGAGCGGAAATACCAGTCTATGTCGGGCAAGTGGATTAATTAGTACTAATGGTGGAATTGGACTTCTTAATGAAGCAAATATAATTAAATTTAATTCACGTAGCGTCTTTATAGGAAAGATGGAACAAATAAAATATAGAAATAAGAATATTCTACTTTACAAACTTTGACGTCAATGACAAATTTGCAGTTGTCATTCGGGCTTCATTTTCAGCGACAACACCAATTTGGAACGCAAAAGAAAAATACTCTTTATTTGTTCCAAATACGTTTTCAACCTGGAAAATGTCCATAGCCCGTTAAACAATGTTATAAACACGCGTATGGCAACATGAAACAAGTACCACCGGTGAGGCAAAAGAAAAGAAGCCAAGAATTGTTAATATAAAATTATTTGTATTGCCGAAACAGAGGAGGCGAGCGGAATGTCTCTAATGTACGTAAGGGAGGCCGGTTTTGAAAAAAGGAAGAGTTAGGAAGGTTTGGAGTTTATGCATTTGTAGGTTCAGTTGCCGAGGTCAGGGATGATAGTTAAGAGTTTACCGAGCATCGACGAATGGTCTGTTCACCGCGACTCTGTCTTTGCTGTTTATGAGCGGCTTTTAAAAACAAATTGTAGAGCTCGTCTTTTGTTCATTTTTGTTTTTCTCTCTGGCGGCAGCCTTCGTGATTGGCTTATTTATTGAGATTTGTTTTGTGAGCCGGATATGATGCTCGGAGCCCCTGTGCAGAGGACGAAATTTTATTTTTAGCTTCGCTTTCTTAGCATTTTCATTCGGCCAACACGTAAAGTGAATCAGAAAGGGATCTAATTTGAAGCGGAGTATCACAACGTATCCAGAGTGTAACCGAAGTCTTCAAATTTAACTTTCAAATTTCGACCAGACGTGTTTCGAACACAAATTTCTTTCAAATTTCCACCAGCCGTTTACAAAAATAATGACACTGATGTGATTTGAACACGCAAACCCTTTCTAAATTTACCTCACATAATTACCCTCACATAATTTGAATCAACAAACTTCTTTCAATTTTTCAACCAGACGTTTGCAAAGAAACAATGACTTGATATGAACACGCAAACCTCTTCCAAATTTTAACCATACGTTCACAAAAATAACGACACTGGCGTGATATCAACACGCAAACCTCTTCCAAATTTCAACCAAACATTTACAAAAATAACGACACTGTCGTAATATCAACACGCAAACCTCTTCCAAATTTTAACCAAACGTTCACAAATATAACGACACTGTCGTGATATGAACATGCAAACCTCTTCCAAATTTCAGCTAAACGTTTACAAAAATAACGACACTGTCGTGATATCAACACGCAAACCTCTTCCAAATGTAAACGTTTACAAAAATAATGATGCTGGAGTGGTTTGAACACGCAAACTAAAAAACAAAATCTAGCTTTCATCTGATTAATATATGATTACCCGTTGTTTTACCAATGTAGGTCGAAACAAAATCCATTTTTCTGATAACGCTCATTGATAAGCGAAACATGTCAAAATAAAATTTTCTAAATTGTCTTATATATTTACCAAATTTATCGCATGTGGTGTCTCTCTTCAGTAAGTTTATCCACCCCCTGATATGACCTTGTCCGAGCCTAATCTGAATAAGTAATTATATAAGTATATCAGAAGCCTGCATTTCGAGGATTCAATTAATCATGTGTCACATTATATGAGTCATTTATTTGTTTTCTTTTTTTAATGAAATAAACAGACGTCTTCGTTGTTTGTTTATTGATTCACTACCATTCTGAGAGTAAAGATGACCATTAAGAAAATCCTTGGTATGAATGGAATGAAAGATAACTTAAAACTTAACAACAACACAGAATGACGTCCAAGAAAGAAGAGATAAAGAAAGTGACATTATTGTCGGCATTTACCAGAACCCCCACCAACCCACAGTGGCAGGATAGGAGAATATCTGTAGTAATTCCCCTGTCACATCGTTAAATATTTGAGCTTAACAACTTTAACAAAACAGTCATAAATATGAATAAATATGGTTTTTATTTTAAGAAGTAAGGATGTTTCTCCGATCACTATAATCTTAACTTGTTCAAGTCTAGAGTTTAACCGTTATCTTATCCTTCCTATCCGTATAAACTAGTTGTAACCCTCTACCTCGAGTGGCTCTTGGGCCTTGTACAGGATGAAGCTCACTGTAAAAAAAAAAAAAAGCAAGGAAGTACAAATGAAAAGATTTGAAATTGACAACTTTTCCATTTCAGTATATGTCTATATTTCTGAGATGAGGTATTATGTACACTACTTACATTGTTCGGACTATCATTCTCATCTTTGTTGCCATATTTATCACAATGTTTCGGCCGTTGTACGCTCCGGCCTTCTTCTCAAGGCCACAGGCCACAGTGGATAAAGGCGTTAGTTAGATCCAGTGACAGGATCCAAAGAGTGTGAGTTCAATACCTGGCTAAGCCCATGGTGAACTTCGAGAAAGGAATTAACAGGAGATAACTGACATCATTAGACATGACACGTGGAACTAG
>CAHIKZ030001435.1:670000-812500 GCA_903632075.3 Acanthosepion pharaonis | reverse complement strand
TATATATATATATATATATATATATATATATATATATATATATATATATATATATATATATATATATATGTAGGCATGTGTGTAATTTTTTATCTTACTAGAATTTTTTTTGCCACACACTAACTCGTGATGAAATCCTCACGTTATTTAGTATTGTTGAAGGCAAACATTTTTGTCAAGATTTACAAACTCTACGTTTCGTTCAATTTAGAGAACCATTCGATGAAATTTGAATAAGCTGATTTGTTTGGGAAAAATACTTTGACAAAAACACTACTTCGCTGTTTAATAATTTCTTTAATTTAATTTACTTTTATCAGAACTTCATGGTAAACAATATTTTTCAAGAAGTTTTCTTTTTTTTTTCCTTTTTAACTACACAGAATAACTTCGTAAGATTTCTTACTCTTGAGCAAGCAACATACAACTGGCCATGCGTAAATATTTCTTTCTGGAGCTAAATTCCAAATTTTGAAGCGTTTGGCTTTCTGATTTGTTTATAGTTCTCGCAAATGCAGGGCGAATTGGAAACTGGATTCTTGTATATAGAAAACTTAAAGATATGCAAAAAAACAATATTGCATTTTTATTAAATAAGTGTTTATTTTAATCATTAAAGTGTTTTTAAAATAGTGGGAGTATTTTGTATGTTAAATAATAAAACTTTTAATTTTTCCAAAAATGTAAATTTATTGTACGAAGTAAAACCACACGTACATTGTACACCCTTACCTGCTTGCACTTCTCCCCAAAATTTGGTTCCGATCGGCCATTGTATGGCTATTTTAGAGGGTGTGACGGACAGACTAACGAAAGTGACATAATTTTATATATAGATTTCGACATTATTTCTTATTACGCTAAATGTCATGTTTGATTATACCCGCCTCATTTTTTATTTTTTTTAATGTATGAATCCCGTCTACCGTTCTGTGTCTTCGAAAGATTTAATAATGAAAATGGATTCTCCGGCAGGGTTTGAACCTGCATCTCTTCTTGTGGGAGAAAACTACGGCATGTTCCGGCGAACATGACATTTAAAAAGAATCTACAAGCAAATTTTCTTCAAACAGTTAATTTATAAATTTTTATTTTATTTTCATCCGTTGTAAAAAAAAAAAAAAAAGAAGAGGGTGCTGGGAAGTTGCCTCCCTGTGCCTTTTCTATAAATATATTCACGGTAATTGTTCGGATGAGTTCTTCGCTATAGTACGTAGACTCTATGAATTTAAGCGTAGTATGAGACTAGCGTCAAGGTCTCGTCAATTTATAGTTGAGCTAGCTACATGTAGCCGTAATTTCTATGCCAACAATTTCTTTTCTCGCACTTCTCACTTGTGGAACTCTCTTCCGGTTCCATGCTTTGATCTTCAAAAGTTTAAATGCAATGTCAATCGCTATCTTCAAACATTTAAATAATGTCAATCGCTATCTTCTCTCCTCCTGGTTACTCTTTTCTCTTCCCACTCATTATTACTGTTTCTTTTCCTCATTCTTCCACAGCCAGTAACCTCTATGAGTCTTAGTGGCTTTACTACCTTGCTTGTGGAACTCCTTTTTGGCTCCATGCTTTCTAGCCAACTTTAATCTATAAAAATTTAAATGCAATGTCAATCGTTATCTTCTGTCCTCCTGATTACTCTTTTCTCTTCCAGCTCATTATTAATGTTTCTCTTCCTCATTCTTCCACACCCAGTAAACTCCATGAGTCTTAGTGGCTTTATTGCCTTGCTTGGAGTGATACCGATTAAAAATATCTTAATACATATTATGTAATTTTACTGTGCATGAGTAATCTTACATTTGATCGACTTAAAACGAAAGAAGTTAACAAACACATTTTCTATTTCACTGATCGGATTAATTTATCGTTCAGCCTACATGTGAATGAAATAGAAATATAATACGGTAAAATTTGCGTGTATGAACGCACACGTAAGCACACGTACACGCACGTTCACGGGCTTGTAATATTCAATATCTCAAAATGGCTGTCAGCAAAAAGAAGAGTCCAGAAAGCGAATTATGAATTGGAGATCAAGTAAGTACAAAAATTTAAATATCTAAAAATCCGAAGGCGTATTGGAATAGTGAAAAAAAAAGAAGCTAAGCAAAGTATTAAGAAACAGGAAAATGTCATTAGAAACAAAGAAAAGAGCGCTGAACTGTTATATATTGACCACTAATATTATATATATATATATGTGTATGTGTGTGTGTGTGTGTGTGTGTGTGTGTGTGTGTGTGTGTGTGTGTGTGTGTGTGTGTGTGTGTGTGTGTGTGTGTGTGTGTGTAAGCAAATATATGGATATAAATCCGACAGTATGAAGAAAAATATATACGGAAAAAACAAACAAAAATCCTTATATACAATTATGCTGTTTAATGTTAATATAATGTCAACGTCGGACGTTTCGGTCTAATAAACCATCTTCAGGACATATTCATAAATTATAACATTATCAATACAACATGACAAAAACGATGTACATAAGAACAAGACTGATATTTATTCGTACAAGAAGTACAAATTGTGACACGAGGCCAATAAAGGGGAGGGGTAGATGCTGGTCAAAACTAACTATCTAATCAGATTCGCGACCCATTCGTACATTACATTTTACCCATTCACCAAAAGAACTCGTCCATCACCAAACAATCCTTCAACCACCATAATACCACGTGCTCTCAAGGAGACCTACCAAAATCGCGCCCCAATGCATTAAAAATTTTAATGATGATATATATATACAATTCTAATAATGATAAAATGAGAGGGAGGGAAATGAACCCAATAATAAACTTAAAATAAACACAAATACAAACTAAACATAATTGATGTTAGTAGGGACCGTCCAACCCATAAAACAGAGAGACTGCTGTATTCTGCCCAGGGGACAAAATCAAGAGACGCTCTCGCTAAGGGAGGGGGAAAAAGTATAAAATATTAGGCTGGAATGGGAAAATATAAAACTGACCCAGTCGAGATGAAAAAAAAAAGGGTCAAACAAACTGGGAGGTTGGGAATCTCGACTTGGATCATAACCAAAGAACGGCCGGGATGCAGGCCAGGAACAACACTTACTCACATTAACTAGGTACACTGAAGCTTTTCTAACCTAACCAAGGGGAGGGTTCCACAGGAAGCCACCCCGATGTGCAATAGGTTGACCTAGAAGAGAAAATCAAGGCGAATCGTTTGAGGATGAAATGGAACTAATGTCTTTGATTTAATCACAAAAATTAAATTCGTGGCTTTTAGCTTCCATTTTTGAAACATGGTTAGAACTGTGTAGCGAAAAAAAAAACATATTTTAAATCAATTAATTTATAATATTAATGCTCTGTAAATTTACATTGAGCACTATTTTGTAAAAATAAAATATCTATAAGAACACCGGATTGTATATCTTGTTGTTCTTTTCTTTTTTTATATATATATATATATATATATATAGAGAGAGAGAGAGAGAGAGAGACAGAGACAGAGAGACAGAGAGAGAGGCGGGGTACCAAAATACTTTTTACAAACTTTGAGGACGGGTTCCTCACACTAAACATATCTCCATAAATTCTTCGTTTTTGAGTTACTAAGTTTAAAGTTTACGGTACACGCTGTTAAATTTACAATCCAAGATACAACCTAAAAATACTTATTACCATAGTTTGTGGTGCCACAAACCCTCTCTCAGCAAGACGACGGTAAACAGCAGTAAATGTTGGATGACTCGGCTGCCTTCGGTCTGAAAACGCAATCTGATACAGCCTGCACATGTCCATTACCATTTGCTCGTCCGTATGTAAAACTCATATCTACCTGCTCACGATATGAATATCCTAACATTTTTAAACGGAATACTTATCAGTTAAGTCACTACTACACACGTTAAACATTGAAGACAGATTATCCACAAATATACACGAATGACAAATGTAACCATGTCTACATAACAACACAGTAAACTTACTTTAAACTTAATAACTCAAAAACGAAGGATTTGCCGACATGTTTATATGGACTTTTGTTCTTGTTTAGTGTGAAGAACCATTTGATACACCCTATATATATATATATATATATATATATATATATATATATATATATATATATATATATATATATATATATAATATGTGTGTGTGTGTGTGTGTGTGTGTGTGTGTGTGTGTGTGTGTGTGTGTGTGTGTGTGTGTGTGTGTCACTTTCAGTATTTTCTTCTTAAAATCCTCATAAATCCATTTTTTCATCGTTCGTAACTCATTTGACTCTTTTTGTCCAAAAATATATTTTTTCTGTCTCGAAAAACAAGAAAAAGTTTAGTTTCACCGAAGTTCTTATCCGAACTTAATTCCCATACTTCTGAACGTTTCCAGATACACTACAATTTCACAACCAATAAAACGGCATTTCTAAGATGTCTCTAACATTGATGGTAAATTTCGCATCAACCTATAATCACATCCATAAGATCATTCCTTTGCTCATACATATAACGATAAACCCAACCAAATTCTTGTCATCAGTTTCGTATTTGATCCCCTTTTTTTCTTTTCTTTTCGCTTTTTTCATTCAAGTGAATAGGCTTCAACGTTTCTAGCATACACCTATTATGTTGTACTAAATCACATGCTTGTAAAATCTGTCATATACGAGAAAAGGAAAATATTGTAGATGCCTTCAAGAAATTTTTCATTCAATTCCAAATAATGGCAGGTGTAAATTGTTTTTTAATAAACTCGAATACAAAA
Source organism: Acanthosepion pharaonis (assembly GCA_903632075.3). Taxonomy (NCBI): domain Eukaryota; kingdom Metazoa; phylum Mollusca; class Cephalopoda; order Sepiida; family Sepiidae; genus Acanthosepion; species Acanthosepion pharaonis. The sequence continues at coordinate 807,751 of CAHIKZ030001435.1, read as the reverse complement.
TCCGTTTGAAGAACGAAAACGAATCATGGCCAATATTGTTTGCATTCTTGAAATAGCGAGAGAGAAAAAATATCTCGTCTTCTTTTTTTCCAATCTAAACGGTATATACTAATGTTCACGCCTTCTTCTTTTCCTGAAAAGGGGGTGGGGAATAAATACAACCAGTTCGTCTCAACAGATCTAAAATTCCAATCTAAATGATCACCAATGTCTATGTTTATCCCACCACCATATATATATATATGTGTGTGTGTGTGTGTGTGAAGTGTGTATATATATATATATATATATATATATATATATATATATATATATATATATATATATATATATATATATATATATATATATATATATATATATATTATTTATATGTAAGCGCTCAATATCAGAGATAGAGCTAACATATTTGGTTGGATTGATGTGAGTTTGTGACCCTGGGTTTTTTTGCGATCGTCAGACAGTTTGTCTGACGATCGCAAAAGCGTGAAAAAAAACAAATCAATTTCCATGCCTGATGATGTCTGTATGAACAGATGAAAGTACTAGCAAGAAAGACCTTATACAAGTTGAATTTATTAAAAACAAGGATCATAACATTCATCTAGAGGTTCGTGGGTTAATGTAATTTTAATAAATTTGTTTGCGAAGATGTATTCTCGCCATTTATATCATTAACTTCACTAATCTGTTTTTTGTATGAATGATTCATGTTATATATATATATATATATATATATATATATATATATATATATATTATAATGTGTATTTCGGCAGCAACCTTTCTTCCAAATATGTTTCGTTGAATATGACAGACAAGGGAAATTTGATATATTTTTCATTGTGTTTTTCTAGTATTCATAATTTTTACCGTTTGGTGGGAGTAAGGGAGTGTAAAAATTTCGATACAGTGTAAAATCGATCACTGACTTATCTGAAATTTTTTATTCTGTGTACAAAAACAGACTTTTTCTTTTTCATTTATTTTTTTCTGGCTATAAAATGATTTAAAGAACAAATAGATCTGATCAATATCTATCGGGACTGGTGCTATACAAAGAAAACTACAGTATAAAACAATTCGGCATTTGATCTCGTTCGAAGTAGTCTCCTTCTGAAGCTACACACTTTATCCAGCATCGTTTCCATTGCTGGAAGCCTTCCTGGAACTCGCATTGTCTTAGATTTCATCGATTTGATATCTTGTTCCTTTCAAGAGGGATTTGATTTTTGAAGAGATAAAAAATGGGAGATTTGAGGAATATGGCGGTTGTCGAACCTGTGGAATGGTGTCCTTTGCCAAAAACAAATCATGGTCACTGTGTGGGGCGACTACACTCTACACACTTTCCTTCCAAGCAATGCTATAGACAACGAATGTGAGCGAGAACGTAATAACTTAGTGTGTATGCGCGACAGAGTTCAAGGTCAGTCTGTGCCAAGTAGCCTTACTTTGCATATTTCAGCTCCGTTACTATAGCAACCGTCCTGATACTTTTTTATGAGATCTCGTATATACGTGTTTAATTAAAGAACAAAAATTTACGTAAATTAGTAAAGTATATTTTCTGTTTATTCTTAATTTAAGATAAATAATTATTGTCCATCAATGTTTGTACATGTGCTTCAGAAAAAATTACCTCACAAAAATGAAGTAAATTAAAAAAAAAATAATGCTTATATCAAAGATATAACCCCAGTTTCAAACTTGACATTTGTAAAGAACAACAAAGTCCAATAACTGTGGAAACGCCAGGTATGGATATTTTTCGATTCTGACAAGACTAAAACTTCTCCAGAACTAAACTTCTATCCATTAATCATCTGAGAGACCCCTCTCTGCTACCATCAGCATGGCTGATGTTAACCGCCAGAAAAAGTGACATGTTGCGCCTTTTCGGGTTAACGTTCTGATATGAAGCCGAAAGACTATATTGAAACCATTGCTAAGTCAGCTGCTAAGAAAGTTGCTTCACTGTGTCGTGCGAGACAATTTTTCTTTCCAGAATCTATCTTACATATCTATATGTCTGCCATTCGATCATGCTTATTGCTGCCACATATGGTCCGGTGCCCCTGCTATTTACATTGAGTTCCTTCATAAAATTCAAAGAAGAAACAGCAATATTATTGATCCTGATCTGGCAGTTCGGCATCAGGTTGCCTCTCTGTGTTTTTTCTAGAAATAGTTTCATGATAATTGCTCGGATGAGCTCTTCGCTATGGTACCTAGACATTTTTTTAGAATATAAGCGTAGTACTAGAATGGCGTCGACTTCTCATCAATTTATAGTTGAGCTGGCTAGATGTAACTGTAAGTTCTATGCTAACAGTTTCTTCTCTCGCACTTCTCGCTTGTGGAACTCCCTTCCGATTCCATGCTTTCCAGCCAATCTGCAAAAAATTAAATGCAATGTCAATCGCTGTCTACTGTTCTCCTGATTACTCTTTCCTCTTGACGCTCATTATTAATGTTTCTGTTTCTAATTCCTCCACATTCTGTAACCACTTGTGTCTTAGTGGCTTTACTGCCTTGCATGGGGTGACACCGACTAAAAAAGAAATGTGTAGTGGGCCAGGAAATATGTAAAATATTCTAATTTAGAAAAAATTATTTCTAATTTTTTCCCCTATTTTTATGAGTGGACCAATGCAAATACAGGATGAGTCAAAATTATGTTAACACTAGTATGAGAGGAATCTTCTATTCAGAGTTTACTGAACAATCTCCACCTGTTCCCCAGCACGATTGATGTACAAAAAACAGTGTAATTGGCCCATATTTCTTTACAACTCCAACGGTGACTGCAAATGCCGACTTGCAAATGATGCAAGAGTTTGCCATTGATAACATAACCCTACAAATCAGGCGAGCAGGGTATTTCCAACAGAATGGCGCACCGCCTTATTTTGCCCGTACTATTCCGGCTTGTCTCGATCAAAGTTTCCCAAATCGTTGGATAGGCCGCAGCGGACCGTTGGCATGGCCGCCAAAATCCTCTGATCTGACAACCCTGTGACTTCTGGTTATGGGTTAGGATAAAGGATCGTGGGTATAGCAAAAAAAAAAGTTAGAGCAAAAAAAGTTAGACCTCAAGGAGAGAATAAAATCTGTAATATCAAACATTCTCCATGAAATGTGTGTCAATGCACTAAATTGAACTGTTGATCGCTGGTTTTTGTGCGTCAATTGAGCTGGAGGACAGGTGGAGACTGATCAGTAAACTGAATAAATGATTCCTCTCATACTAGTATTAACATAATTTTGACTCACCCTGTAGTGTCGGGGGGAAGTATAAGACGTAATGTGCGTCCTATAATTAAACTGGATATATTTTCTAATAAATGCTTGGGTTAGTTCATTTTATTTTGCGATATATCAACCTCAATGGGTTATTTAATGCCGACAACATTTTTAGGATAGATTCATATGAATAGAATATGTATTCTTTGGTTTAGATTGGTTTGGTTTATTTTGTTTTACGGCATATCAACCTCAATGGGTTATTTAATGCCGACAACATTTTTAGGATAGATTCGTATGAATAGAATATGTATTCTTTGGTTTAGATTGGCTTGGTTTATTTTGCTTTACGGCATATCAACCTCAATCGGTCATTTAATGCCGACAACATTTTTAGGATAGATTCATATGAATAGAATATGTAATCTTTGGTTTAGATTGGTTTGCTTTATTTTGTTTTACGGCACATCAACCTCGATGGGTTATTTAATGCCGACAACATTTTTAGGATAGATTCGTATGAATAGAATATGTATTCTTTGTAAGAAATTAGTTTGTAGATCAGGTTTCATCGATGTATTTTTGTAAAGAGAGTTTTTGTAGAATCAAATGTATTGCTGGTAATTTTTTTTTCCAAAAATCTATTGCTGGTAATTTTACTATAAAAATTTGTTTTTATACTTTCATAGTGTTTTGGCCCCTGTTTTGGGGGTTAACTCTTTTCCCATAGCTAGGACCCTAATAGGTTTTACCACCTGGAGTCAGGATGGACCTGGGAGCAACAGTAATTAAGAATTGGTTCAACGATCTTCAAAACCTCCTGACCAGATACCTTGCTGCCGGATGTAGTTTACTGGCATACCCAGGACCCGGATGTAGCTTATCGTCATACCCAGGATGCCTCATTAAAGTGGGTGTGAATGTGGAGGTCTTATTGCGTATTGCTGGTTATTTTACTATAAAAATTTATTTTTATACTTTCATAGTGTTTTGACCCTTGCTTGTGGGTTAACTATTTGCCCATTGTTGGGACCCTAATAGATGCTACCACCCCCGCTCAGGGTGGACCTGGGAATAACAGAAGTTAAAAGGTGATTCCACGCTCCCCAAAACCTCCTGATCAGAGGCCTACCGGATGTAGTTTATCGTCTATCATCAAAAAGATGTACACATTTTTTTAAAGCAGTGTTACATTTTTTATTAACATACAAACCTTTACACAAATTAACAAAACTGCTGAATAATATCCGGAATCTCTCATATCCGGAATCCTTCATACCCGGGATCACTCATATACGGATTCTCGCATATCCGGACATGATTTTGATGTGCATATTTGAACTCTTTGGGTGATATGTAACTGATTTGAAATTTATGTTTTTCAGGAAATTTACTTTGGATAATTGCTTATGCTTATTTCACCGTAATGGCTTGTATTGGTGCAAAAGATGATGGGAATAAGAGGAAAAGAACAACTTTGGAGTTATCGCAAAAAGTGGAAATTTTAAACAGACTAGACGCTGGTGAAAGTTCATTGTAACTAATGGCCGAGTTCAACATAGAAAAGTCAACATTGTATGATATAAACTTTCCAAAGAAACTATTTTCCAGTGTTTGCACTGTCACAATGAACAAGGAAATAAAAGGCACCACTGTGGTGAAACCTGGACTGAAATTGAAAAAGTTATGGAAAACGTTGTCAGTTTTATGAAAAGAAAGCCAGCATTCAGCTATGATGATTGCAATAACGCACACACAGTTAAAAAGTGTCTTTCGTTTCAAAAATTTCAAACACAAAAGCAAAACGAAATGCGGAAAAAGTCGAGAATGACATTAGAAGAGAAAGAATCATCACACAACAGCAATTAAAAAATCATCGTTGTTTTGCATATATGGCATACTTAATTGAATGAATTGTCATTAACATTACACATTTCTTTTTTCTTAAAATCAATTCCGTCATATTTCATTTGTCATTAGCTTATTTCGTTTACGATAAAACATTGTTCTTTTATTTTAATCTAAATATAACCCCTCATATCCAGACTTTGTAACCAATTCCTCATATCCGGAAGGCCTCATATCCGGAATCCCGTATATCCGGACTTTGTAACCAATTCCTCATATCCGAAAGGCCTCATATCCGGAATCCCGCATACCTGGAATCCCTCCTGTCCGGATTTGTAACTAATTCCTCATATCCGAAAGGCCTTCTTAATCCGGTTGCCAGGGATTCTACTGTACTACAATTTAGATTTGAAATTCTTATCATGTTGCTTATCAGTGAAGGGGTGGTTTGCTGATCTAGTTTAGAAATAAGTTCAATCTTGAAACAGTTAATCTGGATACGCAGTCATTAGGATCATGTGAACAATTCAGTCGATAATCCTGTGTAATGGTCGATACTGCATACAAGTCCAGTCAGGTTTTTGCGCGTCAGAATGCTGCAGGATACGCAAATCATATTTAATTTATCATAAGATATTCATGTATCAATACAAGTATGAAGAACAATGAAAATTGATAATAATATGGATCAAAATGCCTGTACAGGGTTTGAACAAAATCATTAGTTTTTTTTTTTTTTTTTTTTTTTTTTTTTTCATATAGCAGTATCCAGTGGCGGATTTACCTATAATCTTAGCAGGCTGAATCCCAGGGCCTCTATGGAGCCTCAAGCCAAAGTGTATAATATTTTTGACACTGTCATAGGCCTTTCTTACACATGCTGTCATATCACATTGTAGACTCTAAACAACCCTTCATTAATTTTCCTTACATTCTATTTCAGAATAATAGTCTTAAGCCATTGTACCCAGTTCCAGATTTACCAATAGGCTTAGCAGGCTGGAGCTTATGGCCTCAAAATCTCAGGGTGTCTCCAGCCAAAGTGTATAATATTTTTGACACTGTCATAAGTTTTTCTTCTACATGTTGTCATAACACATTGTAAACTCTAAATAACCCTTCAGTAATTTTAAACACCCGTCATCATCCTCGGCTTTACTCAAATAGTTTAATTTAACACTTTTCCATTTTCCTTTACTTGTGAGAATGTAGGATTTGAAGGGACCTCACAAGTGGAATAGCCTTTCCTCTATCACTCCTCTTTGTTCTCGCTCCTACTCTGAAACCCTTTGCGTGCTAGTGGATTCCCGCCTTGCTTGGGGTTGAATGCTTAAAAAATACAATACAATACAATACAATACAATACAATACAATACAATACAATACAATACAATACAATACAATACAATACAATACAATACAATACAATACAATGGAGTAATGGATAGCGGCTCGGATTGAGGAATCGGAGAGCCAAGTTCGAATTCCAGTCGAATTCATTACGTGCTAATACCCTTGGAAATGATATGAATCCTCTTCTTCTCCCACCCTGGCTGGGAGAAGAAGAGGCTGGCAACTCGTCTACCGCAGAAAAAAACCTACTGCGGGAAAAAAATCTTTGATGCAGATAACACAATGCTGATCTCAGAAACATAAAGAAAACTACAAGAGCGCTTACAGAAAGTAATAAATGAAAGTGTGAAAAAGGGCTATACATTAATTGTAAGAAAACAGAATCTATAGTTGTCAGTGAAAGGAACAGTCTAACATGCGAATTACAAATTGGAGATGCCAAAATGGAGCAAATATAAAAAATTAAATATCTAGGAAGTGTTTTAACAGAGGACGAAAAAAACAACACTGATATCTGAATGCGCATTGGGTTAGCGAAATGTGCCTTCCAAAATCCAAGAAAAGTATTAAGAAACGGGAATATTTTGTTAGAAATAAAGAAAAGATTATTTAACTTTTCTGTAATAGGAGAGAATGCTGGACAATTTCCTAACAGTTATGAGATTTGAGACAACAGAAATGTGGTTCTACAGAAGGATACTGAGAATACCGTAGACTGAACATGTGGGGAATTACGAAGTTTTAGAGAAAATGAAAACGAAAACGACACTTATTCTTAACATCAGAAAGAGACAGTTAAAATTTCTAGGGCACATAAAAGCTTAGAAAACTTGACACCGACAGGACAGATTGAAGGCAAGGGGGACAAAGGACATCAATGAATATTGTACCTAAGGAGCTTGTGCAAATGGTCCACTCATGAAAAATAGGGAATATTTTTTAATAACTTTTTTAGATTAGCAATCTTTCGACTTTCATTGATTGGTTTGATATATTTTGTTTTACGGTATATCAACCTCAGTGGGTAATTTAATACCGACAAGATTTTTATTGCTAGTAATATTTTTTTTCCAAAAATGCATTGCTGGTAATATTTTTCTCTCAAAAATGTATTGTTGGTAATATTTTTTTCCTTCAAAAATTCATTGCTGGTAATATTTTTTCCTTCAAAAATTCATTTAGGATAGGTTCGTATGAATAGAATAAGTACTCTTTGTAAGAAATAAGCTTGTAGATCAGGTTTCATTATTTTTTTAAAGAGGTTTTTTGCTGAGTCAAATATACTGATGGTAATTTTTTTTTTCTCAAATATGTATTGCTGGCAATATATTTTTTTTTAAAATGCATTGCTGGAATTTTTAATATAAAAATCTATTTATACTTCCGTAGTGTTTTGACCTTAGTTTGTAGGTTCACTATTTGCCCATAGCTGGGGCTCCTAACAGGTGCTACTACCCCGGGTCAGGATGGGCCTGGGAGCAACAGCAATTAAAATGTGGTTCATCGCTCCTCAAAAACCTCCTGATCAGAGGCCTTGCAGCCGGATATAGTTTATCGTCATACCTAGGGCGAGACTTTCAATGAAGCGCGTCACTTGTCAGAAGTGAAAAAATATTTATTACCTATCGATTTCGAAGGTGGGTCATGTTCATGATAGCAATACAGTGTAAAATCAATTCTTGAGTATGAGGAGCTTATCCAGACAGTTTCAAACTGTTACGTTTGAAACTGTGTTTTCATTATTGATATCTACGTGTGTCTTTTATTTCTTACTTTCACAAAGAACCAACGGATGTATACATTTTTTTCCTCAAGGACACATGTCACAGTGGATAAAGGCGTTGGTTAGATCCAGTGACAGAGTGTGAGTTCAATACCCGGTTAAGGTAGGGGAGAACTTTCACAGGGAAATTAGCAGGAGATAACTGATAACTGACATCCATCAAACATGGCACGTGGAACTAGAACAGTCTACCCCAGTGAGCGAAATAAAGGGTTCACTTCGAAATTCCAACCACCTGAAGAAGGCCGGAGCGTACAACGGTCGAAACGTTGTGATAAATATGGCGACAAAGATGAGGACAATAGTCCAAATAATGTACATAATACCTCATCTCAGAAATATAGACAGACTCTGATTTTTTGTTTTCTTTAACAAAAATATCTTAAACAAAAAATAACAATTGCCTAACGCAATAAATTTTGTTCATTTTTCAATAAAGATTTTTCATTAAAAAACAAAAATTTTGAATTCAATATTTCCGAAGAATATTAAAGGGTGTAGGAATTTTTCTGGTTGTGTCGTGTGTATGTGTGTGTGTGTGAGCGCCCGCGCGTTCTCGGCAGTGAGAGTGGAATGATGAACAAAACCCAAGGTTCGCAAGAACTGTTCAACAGCTTTTATTTATGGTTGAAATAGAGGACAACATAATATTTTCCGGCAAAAAAGTGGGGTTTCCGAGTTAACAAAGTTCTTGAGTAGACGTTTTGTAGAGACAGATTTCTCCGCTAGTTCCCACGGGAGGAGCGAGAAATCTGAGTCAAGGTGCCAGGACAGGTCTTGTCTTCTGAAGCAAGACTTGAGCAATCCTTCGAGCTAGGCTTGATGGTTGCGGTTGCTGAAAATGAAAAGTGGAAAAGAGAGCTGGCCTTGAAGGTAGAGGCCGCTGAAAATTAAGAATGGGAAAGAGGACGAAGAGGGAAGTTTTTATGACTTCTGGGACTTCCGGTTGTACCCTGCTGATTATTTTCGTTGCTGTTGCTGAATCGAGCAAAGTAAGGAAGCCACAATAGCCAACAAGTGTAAATAATTAATATAAACCAATATTTATTTAAAAAAACAAAACAAAACAAAAAGAACTTTTAAACATTCTGAAAATTAAAGTAAAGATCAGCACGCGGATATCAATAACGTCACTAAGACACAAGATTAAAACTAAGAAACTATTAGCATAGAACTTACGGTTGCATCTAGCCAATTCAACTTTAAATTCATGAGACCTTGTTGCCAATCTAGTACTGCGTTTAAATTCATAAAGTTTAGGTACCATAGCGAAGAGCTCATCCGAACAATTACCATGAAAGTATTTATAGAAAAGACACAGGGAGGCAACCTTACGGCAGTGAGAAAGTGACTGGAGTCGAACTGCCAGATCAGGACCAATAATATTCCTGATTATCCTTTGGACTTTATCAAGGATCTCTAAATAAATAGCAGGAGCACCTGGCAGCAATATTTTAAGCATGGACGAATGGTAGACTTATAGATATGTAAGATAGATTCTGTCGAGAAAAATTGTTTAGCACGACACAGTTAACTAATTTTCTTAGCAGTTGATTCAATGTAGTAACGCATTAAAGTCAGGGATCGATTTTACACTTTATCTCTGTTATGAATAGGAACTTCTTCTAAATCGATGACTAATCAATATTTTTCGATTCTGCAAAGTGTCGCGGTCTAAGGAAGGTATCAGTTAGTTAAGTGCCATGCGTGATACACGCTTAGGCGATCATGTATCTTTCAATACATGACTGACGAGGCAGATTTTTCCCCCAGTAGGTTGCCATTTCTTTCTGCGGTAGACCAGTTGCTATCCAAGGCTATAGAACCCGGTCTGCCCTGCTATTTACCCATAGCTGGGGGAGAAGAAGAGGATTCGTAACTTAAGATTTTCCAAGCGTAGCTTAGATGTGGCACAAGGCCAAAAGCATGGGGTATCCAGTGAGGATCGAACTCACTTTTCAGTAGTAACTGACATAGCAAGACAAGCTTGTTAACCATTACAACACGCCGAGATGCCCAGAGGATTCATAACTTTCCCAAGGATATTAGCATGTAAATGAATTTCAGTCAGTTATGTGCCATGTGTGATACACGCTTAGGCGGTCAGGTATCTTTCGATAAATAACTGACAAGGCAGATTTTTCCCGCAGTAGGCTTCCCAAGAATATTAGCACGTAATGGATTCGACTAGAATTCGAACTCGGCTCTCCGAGTCCTAAATACGAGCCGCTCCCAAGTATAAAAAAATAGTAATTTACAATAATTATTTAAAAAAAAAAAAAAAAAAAAAAACTTCTGTATTTTTTTTTTCGAGTGAACCACTCTACTTAAGTAGTGTCGCGGCCTCAAACACAGGGTCACATCAGAGTCATTACCTGCTGAAGGTGTGGTGCAGTGGGTCAGAAGCAGGCCTGTTGCCAAGGTGTTAGCAATGGAAAGGGTATCAATTCCAGAGGTATGGGCATACAGTCTAGAGGCACCCACTGGTGAAAGCGTGTTTTCTCGCGTTAAAATTTGTTCGCATCACATACAAAGATGGGTGAGGCTGTTAGAGTAAAAATTCTCAGTTCAGTTTTCTTTAATATGTCAAATGTATTTCTTTTTATAAAAATAAAGATCGATACATAGTCACAAAGTACATTTTTATACCATCTCGTCGGGGAGCTGATAAAGAATGAGTGGGCGACTTTTATTTCTCTTCCTCGGAGAGGAATTAGAACACACCCTATTGACCTTTGACCCTGTTTACACTTGGTGGATAGCTCAAACTCAATGCTACTACTGCAAAAGTATGGAAGACGGTAGGGACAGATTTAAGGAAAATATTGGTTACGAAAATGGCTCCCTGCCGGCGATAGTCTATGGGCCGCATGTAGCTGGTGGGTTGTGTGATTTATATAGTATTAAAAAAACGATCATAGCAAGTTGGATACTTCATTGTCTGAGAGTCATGACAACTTTAGATGTGTGTGTATACATTTTTTTTTTTTATCGAATTAATGTCATGGCTTCAATTCATTTCGCTAAATAGAAAGAGGTGTAAGACAAGGATGTGTCTTTCCACCGGACTTATTCAAACTATACAGTGTGATGATTCTGAAATAATTGGAAGTCCTGCTAAGTTTCATTTGGCGGACACAATCTTAACAACATCAGATGTGCAGATAAAACAGAAAGGAAACTACGAGAACATTCAGAATGTAGTGAAGGAAAGCGAGAAGAAAGGACGAATTGTAAGACAGAATTCATGGTTCTTAGCAAAAGGAACATCCCAACATGCAAATTGAAATTTCTTTTCTTTTTTAGTTTCTGTGCACATATTTATGTTTTATCCTCGATTGTCTCTGAAGAGCGAGGAGCGATAATCAGTTAGTCCTTTTTCTTTTTATCTTTGCTCTTTCGCCCATTTTTTAAATATATCTTCATATATATATATATATATATATATATAATCATTTCACCCCAAGCAAGGCAATAAAGCCACTAAGACGCAAAGGATTACTGAATATTAAAAGAAAAGATACTATTAAGGAGAGAGAACAATACAAGATCTTAATTCTTTTATTAAGAAGGTAGAAGATAACGATTGACATTACATTTAAACTTTTGAAGCTCAAAGTTGACTGGGGAAGCAAGAAGCCGGAAGAGAGCTCCACAAGCGAGAAGTGCGAGAGAAGAAACCATTGTCAGAGAACTTACGGTTACATCTAGCTATTTTAACAGTAAAATGATGAGACTTTTCCGCAAATCTAGTATTGCACTTAAATTCATAAAGTCTATGTTCTATAGAGAAAAGTGATATTTATTTTGAAAAATACCCAAATGAGGCATAAGGTCAAAAGGGAAAATAGGGAGCGGTTGGTCTTATCTTAAACTTAGCTAACCACAATTACAATAACCCAAACATACCACAATATCCCTTACACTAATGGTTCTCAAACATTTTTTCTCTGGGCTGCACTTTCGGAATTAAAATTTTCTCTCACCTTGTCAAATTTAATGTGATAAAAAATACATTTAAAAATAAAAACAAATAACAAACAGATGGTTAAATGGAGATAATCGCAGATTCGAAGTCAGAACATTATCATTAATAACTTTCTCCTCCAATTTGTGGAGCCTAGATACTATATTATTAATACTTGATATGCTGCAAAAATATCACAATGATAAAATCGGTCCATAATTATTTATAACTGTTTATACTGGGAATCACGCATGCAGGTACAAGTAATCCATAATAATATTTTACATTTTGAAATCATATTTATTTTTTGCATATAACATTTTTGAAACTGTTTCCAAATCTTTGATTGTCTTTCAATCATTCCGCCTCACCTGCTATCCTCTTTTGCCTCACCAGCCATCCTCTTCCGCCTCACCTGCTATCCTCTTCCGCCTCCGCTATCCTCCTCACCAGCTATCCTCTTCCGCCTCCAGCTATCCTCTTCCGCCTCACGAGCCTATCCTCTTTCCGCCTCACCAGCCTCATCCTCCTCTTCCGCCTCTCCAGCTATCCTCTTCTTCGCCTCTTCCGCCTCACCTGCCTCACCAGCCATCCTCTTCCGCCTCACCTCCCTCTTCCGCCTCACCAGCTATCCTCTTCCGCCTCTCCAGCTATCCTCTTCCGCCTCACCTGCCTCTTCCGCCTCACCTGCTATCCTATTCCGCCTCACCTGCTATCCTCTTCTTTCCGCCTCACCCGCCTCACCAGCTATCCTCTTCCATTCCGCCTCACCTGCTATCCTCTTCCGCCTCACCAACTATCCTTTCCGCCTTCACCAGCTATCCTCTTCCGCCTCACCAGCTATCCCTCTTTCGCTTCACCAGCTATCCTCTTCCGCCTCACCTGCTATCCTCTTCCGCCTCACCAGCCGGCTCCCTCCCCTCTTTCACTGCTTCTTCCGCACCCATCCTATTCCGCCTCACCAGCCTCTTCCGCCTCATCAGCTATCCTCTTCCAGCCTCCTCTTCCGCCTCACCTGCCTCATCCTCTCACCTCCGCCTCACCAGCTATCCTCTTCCGCCTCTCAGCTATCCTCTTCCGCCTCACCTGCTACCCTCTTCACTATCCCTCTTCCGCCTCACCAGCTATCCTCTTCGCTTCACCAGCTATCCCGCCTCTTCTTCCGCCTCATCAGCTGCCTCTCCATCCTCTTCCGCCTCTCCAGCTATCCTCTTCCGCCTCACGAGCTATCCTCTTTGCCACCTATCCTCTTCCGCCTCACCTGCTATCCTCTCCGCCTCCAGCTATCCTCTCCAGCTATCCTCTTCCACCTCACCTATTTCACCCTCTTCCGCCTCACCTATAACCCTGCTATCCTATTCCGCCGTCACCTGCTATCCTCTTCCGCTTCCGCACAGCTTCCTGCCTCACCAGCTATCCTCTTTCCTTCAAATCCTCTTCCGCCTCACTGCCTCTCTTCCGCCTTCACCATCAAAACATCCTCTTCCGCAATATCCTCTTTGCCTCGCCAGCTTCCTCTTCCGCCTCACCATTCTTGTTATAAGGCACACCGCACAGTTTGGAAATCACTATAATTCTTGTTACAGTTACAAGGTCTCATAGAGGAAAGTTCATCATAACAATTACCATGAAAGTATTTGTAGAAAAAGTCACAGGGAAACTACAGCGGCGGTGGATATGCCCGTTTTTAAAGTCCTAACGATTTTTTTATATAAATTAATCAACATGAAAAAGTTCGAAACTTTTGAAATAAGTAAAACTTGGAAAATTGAGAGCTTTTGAAACGATAACATTTACTTAGCCTTAAATAAGCGCGGTATACGCCATAGAATGACGACGAATAAGTACCTATCGTTTTTGCAACTTAGGGAATTCTCTAAGCTTATTCTATTGATATTTTAAGGGTGCGGTGATGAGAAGGTTAGCTTTGTCAGCCAGAAGTCGATCGATTATTGGTGTCCACCTTTTTATAGCCTTATATCAGCACATATTAAATTATATTATATTATAGCCTTATAGAAACATATGTCCATATCTATTTAATTTCCGGTTTTCCGTTAAATGTTTTGGACGGACGAAGAGAAAAAGTAGAGTGTTCATAATTCCTGGAGACTAGTTTTATTATTTCTTGAAAGTAACTCAGTGCTTTATTTATTTCATGTATGAGGTCTGTCTCAAAAGTACCGGGATTGGTCCGTCCTGGGTATGAGATAAACTACATCCAGCAGCAAGGTCTCTGATCGGGAAATTTTGGGGGTGTTTGGAACTACCTCTTAATCGCTGTTGTTTCCCGGTCCATCCTGAACGGGGGTAGTAGCGTGTGTTAGGGTCCCAGCAATGAGCAAATAGTTAACCTCCAAAACAGAAATCAAAACACTATGAACGTATAAACACTTTTATAGTAAAATTACCAATAATACATTTTCATACTAAAAAAAAAATTCAGACTAGCAGGGATTTTTTACTCAGCTCTCAGCTGTTGTCGAACTCTGCCTTCGGGCAGAGAGGGACCCGGACAAGGTTTTGCCGAAGGGCAGAGTCTCGTCCGGGGAGGTAGACAGACCCGAACCCGTTTATGCGGGGTTTACAGGGAAATTTTGGTCGAGTCTACGGGCTCGGATTGCCCCACATTAAATTCGGCCTTGTGCCATATCCTGCCGCGTGGGGAGGTTGGTAAATATTACTAGCTGGGATCTCTTACTCAGCTTTTAGCTGTTATCGAGCTCTCTGCCTTCGGGCAGAGAGGAATCCGGTCGAGGTTTTGCCGAAGGGCAGAGTCTCGTCCGGGGAGGTAGACAGACTCGAACCCGTTTATGCGGGGTTTACAGGGAAATTTTGGTCGAGCCTATGGTCTCGGATTGCCCCACATTAAATTTGGCCTTGTGCCACATCCTGCCGCGTGGGGAGGTTGGTAAATATTACTAAAAAAATTACCAACAATACAGTTTCATTCACTTTTTATGTTTGTGCCGCATGTGACACTTCAGCCTCGCTAGTGATCTGCATGTAAGTCCACATATTGTGCAACAGCGAGTATCTTGGGACATAGCAACAGGAATATTTGCTGACGCTTTTCGACGTTGTCTTTCGTCTCTTTACCGGTCAATACAACTAATTTAAAAATTATTTCACACATACACAGCCTAGTATACGTTCTTTTTATAGATACAAATATTTAAGTAAATTCTCTGTTTATAATAAACAGTATTAACTACATTTACCGGCCTGAATGTTCGAGAAATTTTCATAGAAAATATGCGTCCTCCGACAGGAATCGAACCATTATAATATACGGAACCGTCATATAGCCTGGCGTGCCTTAACCGATTGGGCCACAGAGGAGCGTTCGGTTAGCAAGGTCAATTTTACTGTTTTTAAACACAATTCTCCATGATTTTCTCTCATTTATTCATATATGCTCAATGCGTATCCAAATGTAAACAAATGACGTCACACATTATGAAATGATAAATGACGTTATACGTTATGAAATGGGCAAAGTCCGACAATTATTTTAAGGCATTTTTATGTTTATACATGCTTTTTATAGATATAAATATTTAAGTAAATGCTCTGTTTATAATAAACAGTATTAACAACATTTAACGTCCTGTCGGAGGTTACATATTTTCTATGAAAATTTCTCGGACATTCAGGCCGGTAAATGTTGTTTAATACTGTTTATTATAAAACAGAGCATTTACTTAAATATTTGTTTCTATAATAAGAACATATAAACATAAGAAATGTCTTAAATAATTGTTGGACTTTCTCCATTTCATAATGTATAGCCTAGTATATATGCCTTATTTTCCAACATTTTTCTCCGGCTGTTATTCTGACGACAGATTTATTATTATTATTATTATTATTATTATTATTATTATTATTATTTTCTTTGATTTCTGGTGGACACTCATTTCTTTCCGGGTCCCAACCAGAGATCTATGGTGAGAAATGGCATCATGACATTTTCCACTGAGCAATTTTGATGAAAAAACTCAGTTACATTTTATATAGATAAAGACCTTCGTAAGGTGTGGGCTGTACTGGTGAGAATTTTTTTTTTTTTTGTATTTCTTTAAGGCATGGGCTACCAGGAATCCCTTCAATGCGTCTACTGGAATCTTTTCCAATCAATCCGAGGGCTCCAACTACAACTGGAATTGTTGATGTTCTCATGTGCCACATTTTTGACATTTTGATTTCAAGGTCCTTGTATTATTAAAATAATTTTGAAGATCTTCAAAGATACATTGCAGTCTGCAGGGACTGCCATATCAATAAGGCACTTTTTGTCTTTGCAGTCTCTACTGCAGTTTCTTTATTATTATTATTATTATTATTATTATTATTTCCTTTGATTTCTGTTGTATACTCGTTTTTTTCCGAAGACCTAAGGTCAGAAATGGCATCATGACATTTTCCGGTGAGCAATTTTAAAAAACAGAAAAAATAAACTACTAAATCTACTAAACTACTAAAACACATTTTACATAGATAAAGCCCTTCGTGAGGTGTGAGCTGTACTTGCGAGTACAATTTTTGTATTTCTTTACGATTTTAGTTACCTTAAATAAATCTATCGGAACCTTTCCAATCAAACCAAGGTCTCCAACTACAACTGGAATCTTTAATGTCCTCACGTTCCACATAGATGAAATTTCGATTTCAAGGTCCTTGTAGTACTTTGATAGTTTTTTGAAGATCTTCAAAGATACAATAGTTTTCAGGGACTGCCATGTCAATAGGAAGGCATATTCTGTTTTTGTGGTCTTTGATCAGAAAATATGGGCGATTATTATTATTATTATCTTAATCTTATTTCCTTTGATTTCTGATGTATACTCATTTCTTTCCGGGTCCCGCCCAGGGACCTAAGGTCAGAAATGGCATCATAACATTTTCCACCGGAAAAAAAATTACCTTGACAAAGCCCTTCGTAAGGTGTGGGCTGTACTCGTGAGAACAATTTTTTGTATTTCTTTAGTATTATTATTATTATTATTAATAATAATAATAATAATGTGTTTGGTATCATTTTACCAGAGAGTAATTTCAAATACCTAATTACCAAGTTCCCTCCGTGGTCTCTGAGAAAAAGAGCACTGTAGGAAAGTTATGTATAAACATTTGGAATATTTCGTTTAGATGGAAAGAGTTTTGTGGATGATAGGTTCAGTTCCGCACAAAGTAATCTTTATAACTCTGAGGTGATGGGAATTTTACTCCCATGATTTTCGGTACCCTTCTTTATCATAACTAATGCCCCGATCGCAACTGGGATAATTCTAGTTTCAAGTCGCCACATTTTTGTTATTTCGATTTGCAGGTCCTTATAATTTGACAGTTTTTGAAATTCTTTTTTAGAAACATTGGAATCCTGTGAGCAAGTCATATCAATTAGTTGGCAGGTTCCTCGTTTGAATACTTTTAATTATTATTATTATTATTATTAAACAAATTGATTCGGGTAACTCTTCCAATATATTGCCACACTTAGAGAAGAGCGCGATTTAAGAAAAGAAAAAGAAAAGAAAAGACAGTGCTTGACAATATTCAACAATATTTCGACAGTATGTCTGTCTTCTTCAAGTTACGTTTAAAAATTGTATGCAATATAACAAATATACAAAAAAACTTGCCAAGACTTATAATTTTTTTGTAATGCGGGACAGGTGGGAGTCTGCAGACAGCCCCAGGGACAGATTCTCAACTAGAGGTTCACGAATTCTAAAAGCTGAAATAAATTAGGTTAGCATTTTTGAGCGCTAGATATTCATATTTAATTATTTATCAATCTCGAAATTTAAACGTTCAATGCAAAATAAGCTTTATACAGCCAGTTCAAAATAAGTTTTATACAGTTAATGGAAAATAAAAGTTCACTTAGAATGTTAGAGTGATAAAGAAATGTATTTTAAGAAAAACAATAGCGACAGTGAAAATAATGCTTTTCATTGGTTATTTAATTTCAGTATGAAAATGAAAGAGAGAGAGAAAGAGAGAGAGAGAAAGAGAGAGAGAGAAAGAGAGGGTAAAGGAATTGCCCAGGCGTTCATGTTTATTAAGTAGATATTAAAAAAAGGGGTGGGGGAAGAAAAAATTATGCCTATTTTTTAAAAGGAATAATCGATTCACAAAATGTGTGACATAAACGTTTATCGTTCACTGACACGAGACATGTATCTCAGCATCAAAATAAGGAACAATCCAATATTTTGTGCTAGGGTTGTCAACTCTGTAGCCGAGACATCAAGGTGATAGTTTGACCATGGTCCTCGGCTGACTGACCCGATTTCAGATTTTTTTCTGATTTCTTCTAAACAAAGAGAAGCAATTTTATGATTAGGGCTTTACATATTTGTTTTTTGGGTTTTTTTTAATCCAGTTTCTTCGTTTATTTTTCGCTCCTAATTCTGCGTTTCATTTTTACCCAGCAATTTCTTCTTCGTTTCGTTTTTAGTCCCCAATTTTTTCTTCGTTTTGTTTTTAGCGTCCAGTTTCTTTGTCCGTCTTTAGCCACCAGTTTTTTCTGTTTCGTTTTTAGCCACAAGTTCTTTCTCTATCCCTTTTTTTAGCCCACAATTCTTTCTCTATTTCTTTCTTAGCCCCCAGTTTCTTCTTCGTTTCGTTTTTAGACCCCAGTTTCAATTTTTTCCGTTTCATTTTTTATTTTTATGTGGCTATGTGAATGGACAGGTCTATATCCCCCGAATTCCTACAAACCTAGAGAACCTTAAACAGAGAATCACTGAGGCACTGAAGCATGTTACACAAGACATGCTACAGCGCGTTTGGCAGGAGCCGGACTACCGACTTGATATGTGTCATGTCACAGGTGATGCGCATATTGAACATTTGTGTAAAATCTACATCCCTTTGTTCGAATTTTGATAAATCATTTATTGATCAACATGAAGCCTATTTAATTTCGTTCGCCTGAGGCATGTAGTTACTCAATTGTTCACATTGTAAATTATATTAATTTTGGAGACATACTGCTTCTACTCCACGGCTTGAAGTGACACAAGGTCGTTATAACGTGAGGAGCGCTATGCACATACGTATGCATATGAGCCAAGGACAAAAATTGTATTTTTGCCTAGCCCCAGTGACCACTGTCACGCTGGCAACAGTATTACACCGACCCCACTTCTTTCGATGAAGAAGGTGCTGCCGCAGAGTTGGAATCCCTGGGGATGAGCAACTTCTCCCATCTAAAATAAGGAGAAACATAGGTCTACTTACTGAAGAGGAACAATAACCACTCTTCAGTAACCCTTGTTGTGGGCAGTAGGTTGTTGTGTTGTGTTGTGTTGTGTCTCCTGGAATGTTTATCCTACAACAAAAATGGCGGACTCGGTATGAGAGTCCGGGTAATAAAATACAAAGAAACAACCAAAACCAATATATATATACAATCAAATGCTAATGTATTATTAACAAGACAAAAAGTTATATTACTGCGAGCGACAAAGACAATTATATTGTATGTATGTGAAAAAATGTGTATAGAAGTCTTTTAGAAAATGAAGCAAAATGAAGTTGCGTACGTACGTGTGTGGGTGTGTGTGCGCGTTTTCCAATGAGAAACGCGTTTTCACGATTGACCTACATCCTAGCGTGTCTAAGGAAAATAGAAAAAAGAGAATTATGAGAATGTCACTATCTATTTATAGGCTGAAGGACCATCCTCTACAGGCGTTTTTTAAGGAAAGTAAGTGAAGTTAACTCCACACACCCCTATTGACTAATGGTTGGGATAATGTTTGTGTACGGAACCAATAGATACTGTGAGGCGGTTAACACCCCCAGGTATTATCTTACCCAGGTTCCTCGATTGACTGATTTTATTTCTTTCATTTAATTTTATCATGGAAGAGAAATCCCATGGCCGTAATATATGTTCTAACCCATCTTCTTCTCCGTACCGATTTTAGCCCCAGTAAAGCTCCTTTCTACAGGGTACCGGGGCTTGGATGTGCGAATAGTATAATGAATAACAGCTCGGAATTAAATATCTGAAAGCGGAGTTCGAATTCCAATCGGGTTTGTTATATTCACTTACGCACAACACATCTTTTGTCGATCATGAATCGCCCAAGCGTGTCATAACTAACAGGCATTGGGTCAGTGCGATGCCATTCCTCCCCATGAATAGGTGAAGGGGACCTACGTCCAACAAAGGACCTTCACAGGGTGTGAAGAAGAAAGTTACTTTCACGTTCAGAGAGCAGGATCGAACCATCCAGAATAGATTTGCATATATAAGTGAACGTTCCACGAGCCACTTTTATCAAAGCAAAGCAAAAACAAGAGACGGAAAAAAACGAACAAACTGATCAATACCAACTAGAAGAACTAGTTATTGATTTTTTTTCAACTGTTGATCGTGTGTTACTAGCAGTGTCATTGTCAACAAAGCCCACTCGGCGCAGATGACGGCCGCCCGAGCAACGGGACTTATACAAGACTAAGCGATGGCATTCACTTTGATGCAAGGACAGTGGAACCGACACAAAATAACTTTGCACAAGGAAAAGAGGGCGATACGCCATTGCATTCAACAAGTCCAAAGGGAACTTTACGTATTTCGAAAGAAATTCTTTCTGTTCGAGGCGAACGATTCTCATCCATTTGCCCTCAAGGAGTTCCTGCTTCATAACAAAGTAAGTTTAACCCAGAAGGGTCTGTTACCTTTTTTTCTGCTTTTTTTCTTTTACACTTGCTTTATTTTCATTATTTACACAGCGTACCCTTTGCCTGGCACAAGGCCACGGGTGTTTAGTAACCACTGTCAATAAACCACACTCCAGTCGTTGTGGTCTACTTAACTATTTCAAAGCAGCTTCTATTTATGAAAGTGCAAAGTTACACGCAGACAAATCGTGACGGACAGAAGATCAACTCTTCTTTTATAGTATAGATTAATAGTTTTAATTAAGCAACATTGAGCCTGGTGTGTACCTAGATGGGTGACCGTTTGGAAATGCCAGGTGTTGTAAGCTTGGATGTGCCGGTGGTGTAGTGAATAATGGCTAGAAATTGTTAATCGGAGAGCCAAGTTCCAATTCCACTTGGGTTCGTTATATTCACGAACGCACAAATACTCTTGGGAACGCTATGAATCCACGTCTTCTCCCCCCCCCCAGTTATGGGGTATCACTAAAAGTATTATTATCTCAAAAAATAAAAATAAATAAAATAAAATTACGTACAAAATATTTAGATTTCGGCATTAAATAACCCATAGAGGTTGATATGCCGCTAAACAAAATCAACCAACCAACAATACCTATTTATAGTATATATTTAGTTGAAGCCATAAAATTGTGTTCAAAATATTTAGATTTCGGCATTAAATAACCCATAGAGGTTGATATGCCGCTAAACAAAATCAACTAACCAACAATACCTATTTATAGTATATATTTAGTTGAAGCCATAAAATTGTTTTCAAAATATTTAGATTTCGGCATTAAATAACCCATAGAGGTTGATATGCCGCTAAACAAAATCGACCAACCAACAATACCTATAGTATATGTCTAGCTGAAGCTATAAAATTGTCTTCAAATATTTCGGTATTAGAAGTTTATATGCCGCTAAACAAAAGCAAACAACATTATTTTGTATTAGGTCAGCTTTTAGTATAAAAAAATGGAAATTAACATGAAACTCATTAATGTCAGCGAGACCACTATCCTACATTGCATTAAGTTATATTTATTATGTCAAGTTTAGTCTGGTTCAAGGACACTTGTGAAACAGTCAGTGAGGATCATATTCTACAGACCTACTATCCTTCATAGGTGAAATGGATCTATACTAAAAAAAAAAATAAAAGGATTTGGTTAGAAATTCGTTCCATTAAATTATTAGAATTACGTGTATATCTATACCGTAATATATACCGTAAGTTCTACGCTAACAGTTCTTCTCTCGCACTTCTTGCATGTGAAACTCTCTTCCGGCTTCTTGCTTTCCAGTCAATTTTGATTTTCAAAAATTTAAATGCAAGGTCAATCGTTATCTTCTGTCTTCTTACTCTTTTCTTGTTCTTTCTCTTTGATAATGCCTTTTGTTCTCATATTCTTTCACATTCAGTAACCTCTTGCGTCTTAGTGACTTTATTGTCTTGCTCGGAGTGAAATGATTAACAAAAAAGGATGAAAATAATACGTGTAAAAGTTAATACTAATAAACCATTGTATGTCTAAGAAAATTTATATCTATCACATATAAGGATAAACTGCCATCATTATTAATCCCATGACTGGTTGTGGTCGTAGGGTCGTTGCGCAGCTGAACACCTGACTATATGTCTGCATATGTCCCGGCTGACACTGACTGCACTATCGCTATTTCCATGGTACGTGTTCAGATGAACTGCACGCCTTAGTTCCAGTCCAAATATTCACGGCTAAGACCCGACATGCCACACACGATGTAGCAAACCATTCTTTTATATTGTTTTGGTTAGATATAGGTTCCACTCGAGCAGCTTCTCCCACGATATTATTATTATTATTATTTCCTTTGATTTGGTTTCAATGAGAAAATGAAAGGAAAGAATGGATACGTACATCTTGATAATAAATAAATAAAAACTGAGTGGAAATTAATTAGAACCTAATTTCTATTATGATCAAGACATCGGTTTCGACTTGAATGCACTCTGCAAATCAGTGTGATTTATCATCTTCAGCGACTTTGTAAATATCTAGTCTAGTTATGGGTTGAATAGCAAGACAGACTGGGTTCTTTAGCCTTGGTTGACAACTAGTCTACCCCAGAAAGAAATGGCAACCTACTACGGGAAAAAATCTTCCTCGTCAATCATGTATCTTTCGATACATGATCGCCCAACCGTGATCAGTCCTTTCCATCTTTCAATATGTATACTGTGGTTGTTCGTACAATGTCTATGGATGCTAGTCCCCCGTTTAATATTGATGATAAATCAACTTCCATAAGGGTCGTTGGCTGTTTCCAATCATTTTATCTTGTGTAACTCCGGTATTAATATCAAGTCCTTCTTTGATTTTGCTTTCTTAAAGACAACATCCATCAATATTATAACCACTAATCTCCCGAGCCAATAAAGGCTGCTTTTCTTTTTCTTATTTTTTTCTTATTTATTTATTTGTCAATATTAAATGTCCTGATGGTAAAATCTTTAAATACACCTGGAGGCGTTTACAAAACTTTAAATAAAGGTTAACGACCGGAGAAGCCATTACCTTCTTGGCCAAAGATATAGCTATACAGATGAAATAGAAATCAAGCGTTCGGCCGACTAACGTGAATCACGTTTTGTCTCGCCAATGCAGATTTTATTCTTGTGAAATGAAATCCTTTTTACTGAAGACGCCGGTTCATCGCTGAAAGTTGTCTAAGTAGATTTTTTTCCAAGTTGTCTTCTATATTTAGCATCCATTGGATTCTTGTCCAACTGCAATGTACACACACACGCAGTTCATTTTTCTTACTATTGTCTATACAAGTCCCAAGAGAAACTCAAGATAGGCGGTAACTAAATGAGGTTGTTGTAAGGACGTACAGGGAGGAAGCAAGAGGTGCAGATTACGAGCATGTGTAGAATAGATAACGGCTGACCCTGGACTTGAATAGGTTGATATTCCATCCTGTGTATGACGATAAAATAAAACCGGCAGCAAGGATCTGATTGGGCGATTTGAGGAGCGTGGAACCACATCTTAATTTCAGTTGCTCCCAGGTTCACCTTGATCCAAGGTGGTAGCACCTGTCAGGGTCCAAACTATGGGCAAATAGTTAAACCCCAAACTGGCGTCAAAACACTATGAAAGTATAAAAATACAGGCTCCCAAGACAGTTAAATTTCGACATTAAATGACGCCAAACAAACAAACAAAAAGGTTAATATTGTACTGATCGAAGAATCATTCTTTCGGGTGTCTGTTCAACAATGCAACAGTTATATGAAAGAAGATGTCTGATTAGCACTTCCTCTCTGCTAATAGAATGGGAAGGGAATGAGTCGACAATGTCCGTGACCTAATGGGTCCTGGTTGTGAAGGTCTTAACTGGTGACACCAAGGAATTTAGTTCGCGTGAACATCTGCTACGAAAATAGCGATATGTTAGTGTCGTCTGATTAATATTATTATGTAGGTTTCTCGGTCGTAAAGCGTAACTGATTCTAGTTCAGACAAAATAAAATCAGTCTTTTATCTAAGAAATCGTCACACTTAAAAAAAAAAACATTAAAAGAAGCAGTTGTATCTTAAAAGACATTTATTTGGAACGAGAAATATTTTATGATTAATCATACTTAAAACAAAAAAAATGTCATTTAACTCATGCAGACATGCGTTTATATTATAAAAGTAAAACAAACAAAAAATACATCCGACTAGTAAAATGTTAAGAACTGTAGCGTGAAGTGATTTACGATGGAATTTTTTTGAAAGTAGGAATGTCTATAAGAAGTAACAAACGATATATATATATATATATATATATATATATATATATATATATATATATATATGATCTGTTATACCACTCAGCTCCAGAAAAAAGCGCTTAGTTAGCAAAGTTCCAATTACTGTTTATAAACAACAAATCTTCGACGATCTTTCCCGAACGCTCATATCTGCTCACGAAACCTACCTTAACGTAAACATTTTCGTGCGCATGTATAGTCGCATCAACGTTAGATATAAACTTAGTCCAATAAAGTCCTAAAGGACGAAACGCATCACACGAAAAATGTTACACTTTGTCATACTTCATTTCCACTAGAATTGTTTTTGATATCAAATGTTAAATATTGTCACACCCACAAGCGCGCATACACACACATATATATATATATATATATATATATATATATATCTTTCGTTAAATATAACGGACAAGGTAAGTTTTATTAATTTTTATCTGTCTAAAAGTATTATAATTATACTTCATTGTCATATTCGTTTCTCTGGAATTTCGAACCGAACTGTTTATTTCGTTCACAGAGGTAGATTTTTCTTGTTCCACGTGCCATGCCTCTTCCGTGTGTCTTCCCTTTAACGCAACTATGTAAGTTTTTTTTTTTTTTTTTTTTTTTTTGGGGGTATTGAACTCACAGCTCTTTAGTTTTAGTGATTCTCTACTGTTGTAGCCTGGTATTGAACTCACAACTCTTTGGGTCTAGTTAACCTACGTTTTTATCTACTGGGCCATATGTCCTTGATGACATCTTTGTATAAATTTCTGTACTTAAAATCCTAATGTCACAGCAACCGTTTTTAACAGTGCTCATATTGCAATTTTCCGTTATTATTATTGCATATTTCTTACCAGAGCTTATATTGCAATTTTTTTGTGTTGTTATTCATTGCTTTTCTCCAGCACTCCTTATTTCTGGTTCCCATATTCATTTCTATGCTTGGTCGGTGCAGGAAGTTTTTGTGGCCTAGCATATGTGCTGATTCCTTCAGTTTTCGTATTTTCCAGTGATGTTCTTTATCTATCATTTCAAACTCATCCCACAGGAGGGGGGATGATCTCCCTTTTCCCTCCATATGTGATCAGCTACGCCTGATTTTTCTATTTCCCCTCGTGTTACGGCTTTACGGTGTTCTTGCAGTCTTACTTTAAGGGTCGACCTGTTTCTCCTTTATATTTCTTACCGCAGCTGCACGGGATGGCGTACACGGAGTCCTTAGTGGTGGTCTTCTCTGGGGGGGGGGTCTTACTCGGAAGAGGTGTCTGCGAAGAATCGAACCCCTTTTGAAGATTGTCTTTCTGTTATATAGACCACAGATCTTTTATATTTTCTCCGATATTCCCCCTCACACAGGGTAGGAAGACTGAAGCTGTTTTCTGGGTGTTGTTATTCTCTTGTACCCTTCTATCCCAATTTGTCGGAGCTGCTGTCATGTACCCAGGGTAGTTGTTACGTTGTAGGGTATTTCTTATACTTACCATTTCTTGTTCATATGTCTCTGGATCGCTACTTATGACTTTTGCTCAATGTTGTAAACAGCAGACGATCCCTTTCTTTACATTGTATGGGTGGTGGGAGTTAAAATCGAGGCATTGTCCGGTGAATGTAGACTTGCAATATACAGATGTCTTGAACCCATGCTCTGTCCGAGATATTAGTACATCCAGGAAGGCGATTTTGTTGTTTTATCTCTCCACTGGAAACTGTATCGATGATTTTACTGAATTCATATGGTCCAGTAATAGCTAGACTTCTTCCTGGTGTGGCCAGAGTATGAATGTGTCATCTACGTATCTCAGCCATAGCATTCCATATATAGTTTTGCCATTGCTGGTGATAATGGTGAACCCATTGCTAAGCCCTCATCCTGTCGATATATGTTTGATCCCATTCCAAAGTGTGTTGTCTGCGAAGAAGAATGTCAGCATCTCCATCAGATTATCTATTGGTATACTGGTCCGTTCTCCTAGGGATGAGGCCAGTCTTTCCCTGACTACCAAGAGTGTCTACTCTGTGGATACCTTGGTGAACAAACTCACTACGTCCAGGATCACATCTGGTTGGATTGGATAGGAGAATCTTTAATTATTTCCACGAAGTGGGCGGAGTTTCGGGCATACAATGGTGACGTTCCTATTAATGGGTCGATTATATCCACTAGGGCGGCACACAGAACATTGGCAGCTAACAATCGGCCTGAGCGGAATACCATCTTTGTGAATTTTGGGAAGACCGTATATGTGAGGTATCTCGATGTAACGCCGTGACAGCTGCCTGTATATCTTAGGTGCGAAGTGGTCCTTGTTATTAATTGGGATCTGTGACAGTTTTCGCTCCGTTTTTATTGTAGGATCTTTCTTTACTTTGCTGTAGCTACCATTCGCAATGAAGTTTTCCAGTTTTTCTGTATATGCCGTTTTGTCCATCACTACAGTTGCATTGCCGTTGTCAGCTGGTAGTATGATGATGTTTTCATTCCTCTGTAGGGTTCTGATTACCAGCCTCTCCAATTTCGTGATGTTTGATTTGGGCGGCTTAGCTTTCTCCAGTATCCGTCTCATCTTAGTTCATCCGCCTGAGCCTGAGAGAAGTTCAAGGCTATTTCTTCGATTCAACCAATGATGTCCAAATATGGTATACCCCTGATGGTTAAGGCGAAATTGAGACCCTTTTTTAGTACTGACTCCTCTGAAACACTCAGCTGGTGTTGACTGATGTTGATTACTGCTTTCACTGGTGGGTGATAGTCTTAATTTTTGTACTTGGCGAAACTTGACAACATTGAATTAATGTCTGAAGGATTTATCCAGTTCGTGATGGATCCTGATTTGGTCTTCTTCATCGGTAATTCTGTCGAAGAAGGTCTCGATCCACTGAGAGATATCAGATTGTAGTTTCTGTTTTATCCAAAGGTTGTACTGGATTCTCGCTCGGACAAGGGCGTACCCAGCTTTCTCTGCGACCAGAGAAGCTCTTCTATTGGGAAATTTGTCCCGGCTTTCCCGTATCAAAGGGTTATGGTTAAAAAATTGCGACAAAACGCGAGTAAAAAACAGCAAGATAGGCGCGGACGAATAAAGAAAAAAACTCCTGCTCTGTGTATAACAATAAAAGAAGAAATTGTTTATTTACATATACAGAAAAAAAGGGTAAATGGATAAAGACAATTAGGAGTGAAAGAAGGGGAAAAGAATATGTTCTTTAAGGAAAGAGAAATTGTTCATAACAGAAAAAAGGCTTGCTCAAAATATTTCTCTGAGCGCCTAAAAGTTCTTTATCGAGTAGAATTTTGTTAAGGTTTAGAAACACTCACAGATTCTTGTAGAGTAGGAAAATTGCTGGTAGATATAGGAATCTTGCAGTTGAATGAGTTCGTAGGTCGACGACAGAAGTTCAGTGGGCACGACAGAAGGAGATGTGAAGCTTTCAAATGGTTTTTAGTAGTGGGCTGACGGTCTGTCTTTCCAGCCCAGCAGGAAGTTCTTCTTTGGTTGAAAGTGGTTCTGAAATTGACTGGAGCTCCCTATCGTCGATCTTACAGACGTTGGGCCGAATTCTCACTGCCAAATAGGCGAAGATCCTCCAAATTTATGGCGATCTGTGAGGCTCACAAGGATCGGAGACTTTTCCTTCCAAAATCGTTCTACAAATTTCCTGACTCCTTCATTGATCAGAAAATATATTCTTATCTCTGATAAGAAACAATTCTTTGGGAGCCGGTTTTGAAAGTAATGAAAAGGGTTGGAGGGAACAAGCTATGATGTTTTCCCCAGACTTTAAGGTACCAAAGAATGAATAATGCTGGTGGAATTCCTTTTTATATTTTCCAGCTCTCTCGTTAGCCAGAAAATATATTCTTATCTCTGATAAGAATCAAGGCTTTGGGTGCCGGTTTTGAAAGTAATGAAAAAGGTTGGAGCGAGGGTTGGAAAATAGGCTAGAATGTAAACTTGTAAAATATTGCATTCGTGGTTCTAAAATTAAATTCCAATACTCCTTAAATTGACTGGAAGTCTTGGTGCCAAGCCTGAAGGGATGAGTCGTAAGTCTCTGCATCGGGGTAAGAATATCAGATGGTTCGAAATAAGTGCCAGCTTCTGGTTTGACTTATCATGTTGTCGCCATATTTTTAGTATATCGGGTCGGTACCGATTCCTCAATATCTGTCTATATCTCTGAGATGAGGTATTATAATTATTTACATTATTTACATTATTCGGGCTGTTATCCTCATCCTCATTGACATATTCACAACGTTTCGGTAATATAAACTCTGGTAAAAAAATATGCAATAATAATAACGGAAAAATTGCAGTATGAGCACTGGTAAAAAACGGTTGTTGAGACATTATGTCCCAGAAATTCATACACAGTTGTCCTCAAGGACACATGGTCCAGTGCATAATGACGTTTTTATTTAGTTTTGACATTTTTCCGCTTGATGGGAGTGAGAAGAGTTTTTGTACACACTCACTCCCACCAACCGAAAAAATGGAAGAACGCTGGAAAAACTAAATAAAAATTAATTAAAAGATATCGCACATAACTGGTGTTAATAAAATAGTGCTCGGTGTAATATAACAGAGCTATTAAGTATATATTAATTAAAAAATATTTATAAAATACCATTAACCTCCGTTTTTTTTTAATATAAATTAAAAACATTAATCCCCGTTTATTTTAAATAAAAAATCTAAATTCTATTTAAAATATATGTGTGTGTGTGTGTGTGTGTGTGTGTGTGTGACAGCGAGGGATAATTCTAAGGAGGATATTAATCCAGAGAGAGAACAATGTAAACTACAGAGCATTCTAATAATAAATCAAGAAGTAAACCTTAAAGATCTAATTGTCTCCATCTATTAATAATAAAAAAACAATAATAACCATTGGTTAACCACATATTTTTTTTTAAATTTAGCTTATGTAACAGTCAGTCTCTATCCAGATTGCATTGTGCCTGAAACTCCGTGTCGCGTAGAGAAATAATATATATATATATATATATATATATATATATATATATATATATATATATAATTATTTATTTAAAAATATGATTCCAACGCTACATAAGAGTTCTCATGTTTCAAAACAAGAACCGAAAACTTCAATATAATTATTTGAATTAAATTGAATTCAAGTACCTTAAAGTAGCGTTGGAATCATATTTTTAAATAAATATTTATATTTATGCTCTACTTTTCTATCAAGCACTATTTTTTTTAAAAATAACAACAAAAATACTAAAAAAATTTGAATTATTTACCTAACGAGTTCTTTCCTATTTTCTATATATTTTTACACACACACACACACACACACACACACACATATATATATATATATATATATATATCAGTTATACACGCATAGGCGATCATGTATCTTTCGATACATGACTGACGAGGCAGATTTTTTTTTCGCAGTGGGTTGCCATTTCTTTCTGCAGTAGCTATAGAACCCGGTCTGTCCCGCTGTTTACCCATAGCTGTGGGGAGAAGATTCATATCATTCCCAAAGTGAATGTGAATTGATTCCACTGGAATTCGAACACGGCTCTCCGATTTCTCAATCCAAGCCGCTATTCATTACTCCCTCTCCTAATCTTTTTGTGAGCGAAAATTAACTCTACATCTTACATTTTATTAAACATAATACGGGCCTTAACTAACCCCAAAAAGAATTTTTTTCAATCGTATTCGTTCGTATCTTTTGTTAACTCTAGTCGACGCCATTTTTCTCTGATGTCGCTGACACGCATGTCAGAAAGAAGCGTTTAATTTATTGAGAAAGCGTTATACTTAATTCTGTTTCTGATAAGCAGCTGACACTGTATATATAACTCAGAAACTGAAAGTTCAGAGGTTATCTTTGGAGTACAAAGAAATAAAGAATAACCTTAGATAAACACATCTTCATTTTGACTGAAATAGTTTACGATACAAACCTAAATAAATATTTATTTACGTATCTGAGCCAAGCACTAAAGAGCAAAGCATACAAAGAGCTGTAAGTCCATTAAAAAATTTTAACATTACATGATGAAAAGAAGAGGTGAAAGGTTTCCTTAAAAGCTAAACACCCGCAGTAACTTGCCTGAATTCCGTATAAGTGAAAATTATTCAACTGTTATTTCCAAAGCATTTTAGTAAAATCACAAGCAATGCATTTATGATAGTCACTGGACGTTGGCCTTAATTTGTGGTGATAGTGAAATAAAAATAAATAACAAGGAAACCAAAATTTCACTATCCTTAAAAATTGACGAAAATTTCTTTGACTCAAGGGAAACCAAAGTCGGTCCGGCAGTAAGTGATTGCGAAACACTCCTCGTCTCGCGTCCCAATTTTAAACAAGGATCAAATAATAGAGAGAACAGCGCGCAAAACAACTGCGTTCACGTAATGTCCTTTTCAAAAAATAAAGATGGGTGAAAGGAAGATAAGGCAGACCTTAAATAGCAAAGAGCAGACCTGCGCATCCCACCCTTCCGGTAACAAAAGACTACAAAATCAGTGCCCTGGAGCAGCCTCGCTTTGATAAACTTGAATCAGTCAACCACTCAGTTTCTACGTTCGACGGCCGCCCCATAAGCGCAGGTAATTTCACTTATTCGTCCACAAAATAGATGGATAATACAATCTTCCAGGCAAACAAAGCCATAGTTCGACCAACCAGTTTTCACAACCAGTATGCAAGAAAAGAAATAAACAAATAATATCAAGTAGACCAAAATTTCCCCATTTCTAAAAATATATAGTACGACCAATCAATCTGAAATCTTTCATTTTCAGGATGTAAAGCCGCGAGCCAATGAGAAGCGAGTAGCGTTTTTCAAAGCGGATCTATAGATGTGCATATAGACAGATGGAAAATCAACCAAACTCAGAGTCGATAAATTAATTTTGTCCATTCTCCCATGCTGTGATCATCATAACATACTCAGAAACGAAATATAACATTTTCACGACGAGCTAGCGAACTTAGACGGTTTATGTAGAAAGAATACTTTCTTTCACCACATGTATACATACATACATGATGATTGTAACATCAGATGAAAACCGCCCCCTCCCTCACCATTCTCATTACATGTGATGACTTCCGTGTTGTTTCGTCGTCCATACCCCAGAAGATCACTTGAGACCAGCATTCGATGTCATAGATCATACTTATTATAAAACCCAGGTTGTGTGTGTGTGTGTGTGTGTGTGTGTGTGTGTGTGTGTGTGTGTGTGTGTTTTATATATTGCATCGGATTTCCTACACTTTTCAACCGATTTCAACAAAACTTCACAGGACTACGTAAAATTACCTTGCGGTGGTTCTGACAGTGCCAAAATTTGGAAAAACACAATTGTTTTTGCACGAAATCAATTTGAAAACACGATTAAAAAGCATCGCTGTCGCGAGAATGAAAGGGGGACAACTCATATCAAGTTATACTTATTATAAAACCCAGGTTGTGTGTGTGTGTGTGTGTGTGTGTGTTCATTTATATATGGGATCGCTTTTCCTACATTTTTCAACCGATTTCAACAAAACTTCACTTTTTTTTGGCAGGTAGGGTTTCTCATTGTCTTGCACACTTTTTTCTTTATTTTTACATTCAGAATGCTTTAAAAATTCCATTTACAAGACAATTGTTTATAATAAAATTCTATTCAATCGGTAGACTCATAACGATTGAAAACAATGTTTGTGCTTGAGTTTTGGTTTGACCAATTCGTAAAAAAAACAAAAACAAAAAAAAAAAAAGAAACAAAAAAAACTAATTAATCCGTCAACCTTAAACAATACTCTTTGTCAATTTTATTTTTCAGTTTTTATGATGGTCGATACTTGATCTATCTCTTACTGTTACATCCCCGGGCAACGCCGGGCTCTACTGCTAGTATATTCTATATCCATAACTTGGTTGATTGGATCTGCATGTTCTATAACTTTCCTGTTTACCACCATGTACCCTTTCAGTCCAGATGATTATCTGCCAACATTGGACGATGAGGCAGGTTGGTATAGTTGACTTGCTTCTGGTTGTTATCATGACCTTTCAGATGGTTTAGAAAAGCTAGCCTCGACAACAGCGTGCGCTCACACGCACGCACCACATTTCCAAGTCTGCTTATCAGTTGGCAAATCAGAGTGGGTGCCTCTTCGGAGATAACGCTGCATCTGAGCATGCCTGAGATATTCGTCCCCAAAGGCGCCACTCAGTAAGATTCGAAGCCAGTTCTTCCTTACGCTGCACATCCATGTGCGATGGATTCAGGTTATCCTTCAGATTATCTTTAAACCTCTTCCTAGGTTTTCCTGTCGTCTGTGCCACATAGAAAAGCTGTTTGGGAATCCTGTTATCCCCCATTCTCACAACGTGTCCTGCCCATCGCATCTGGTTGAGGGTTAATATTGTTTCAATGCTGACTCTTGAGACAGGCATTCTATTTCATAGGTGTCATGAATATATATATATATATATATATATATATATATATATATATATATATATATATATATATATAAATAAAAAGACCACTTTAATGATTTTCATTTTTGTTTGGAAGTAAAGTCTGATGATCCGCAGTCCTTTTAAAAAGGCTGTGGTGAAATAATTATTACATGGAACCTTAAAGTGGTCTGTTTTATTTAAATTTACATTTACTCTGAATTTACATTGAGCTCTCTGGATTTTATCCTCCTTATGTTTACCCATGCGGATTACCTAGTTTTCATAAACTACATATATATATATATATATATATATATATATATATATATATATATATATATATATATAAGCACATCACCCCAAGCAAGGCGAGAGTGCCACTAGCACGAAAGGGGTTACAGAGAGGAAAGCAGAAGTAAAGAGGAGTATTTGGGAAAAGAAATAAAGAGAAGAACAGAGGTCAAGATTGAACCATCAGAAGATGTCGATTGATACTATATTTGAATATTTGAAGATTATAGCTATCAAGGAAGCAAGTGATAAGAAGGGAGTTCCACTGACGGGAGGTGCGAGATAAGAAGCTGTTGTAGAAAGGGGCTGAATAAGACTAACGAAGTTTTCGTCGGTTGAAATATGTCTGTACACTATATAAGCTAATTTTGGATTTTATGCTTTACGACTATTTATTTGCTCTGTATTATAAATACACTGAACTCTTTTTGTGGATCAGTTTTAATATTTTATATTACTAGGATCCACAGATTTATTACTATATATCAGGCCATCCCATAAGTTCTGTCCGAATTTTAACTTTTTGTTAAAATGAACGAAATTTAAAGAGTATTTTATAATGTCTAATGGAGCTGAACATTATTTTTATGTTTAGATGCATTTAAACTGATCAAATTTTATTTCAGAGAACAATAAAATTAAATTTTGTTTGATTAAAACCCTGCTAACATGGAAGTACCCAAGAATCATTTGAGGCACATAATGCTTTATGAGTTCAAGAAAGGAAACTCAGCAGCCGAAGCGGCTAGAAACATTCACTCAGTTTATGGAGAGGAATGTGTGAATGAAAAAACTTGCGTCATCTTCAACAACTTGGAAAAGTTCCTAAACTTGGAAAATGGGTGCCTCATGAATTGTCTGAAAACAAACTCAAATTCCGAGTTGACATCTGCTCTTCTCTCCATTCTCACCAACTTGTTTCACCTTTTTTGGATAGACTTGTGACGAAAAATGGATCTTTTATTGAAATGTTAAGCGTCGTAGACAGTGGCTTGGTAAAGGGGAAGGACCCCAGCCACAGCCAAGAAGGGAACTTCATGGGCAAAAGGTTCTTCTTTCAATCTGGTGGGATCGCCAAGGAATAATCCACTTTGAACTCTTACCACCTAATGCAAGAATTAATGCTCAAATATACTGTCAGCAATTAGAGCGTTTGAACCAAGCTTTGAGCAAAAAAAACCTGCTCTAGGGAATCGAAAAGGGGTGATGTTTCATCAGGACAATGCACGACCCCACACGGCAAGAATCACGTCACAAAAGATCGAAGAACTTGGTTGGGAGAAAATTTCTCATCCACCTTATTCTCCCAATCTTGCTCCTTCAGATTACCATTTGTTTCTTGCTTACAGAATCATTTGGAAGAAACAGATTTTGTAACACAGGAAGAGGTTAAAACTGACATTTGTGAGTTCTCCGAATCAAAGCCTAAAGAATTTTACAGTAATGGAATTAGTAAGCTTGTTAATAGATGGAAGGAAGTCATAGATAATCAGGGAAAATACATTGTTGATTGAATCTGTAATTAAATGTAACATTTAGTCACTTGTTTTCTTTATTCAAAATTCGGACAGGACTTATGGGATGACCTGATATATATATATATATATATATATATATATATATATATATATATATATATATATATATATATATATATAGCTCTTACTTCAATTATTGGATTTAAAATGAATTACAATTTAAAAGGAACGAACGGATATGCTCCCAAGGGTGTTTTTCTCCTTTATGTGTCGTTTCCCTTCAGAGCGTGGGTGATCATGACTCTCCACAACTTCCTATCCTTTGTTCTTTTTTTAATCATTTCACCCTCAAGTAAGGCAATAAATTCGGAAAGACGGAATGAGTTACAGGGCGTGAAAGAACATGAGAAAAAAATCATTATTTAAGCAATAAAAGAACAGGAATTAAGAAGACAGAAGAAAACGATTGAGGTCGCATTTAAATTTTTGAAGATCAAAGTTGAATAGAAAGCAAGAAGACGGAAGAAACTGCTAGCATAGAACTTACGGTTGCATCTAGCCATCTCAACTGTAAAATGATGAGACTTGGCTGTCAATCGTACGCTTAAATTCGTAGTGTTCTTTTTCGTTAACAGTGATGTTCACTCTGTGCAAGACCCAAGAGCCACTCGAGGTAGAGGGTTATAGAATAGGAGCAAGGAGATAATGTCAGCAAGACGCAAAGCGCCAGCAGAAGTGAAAAAGAAGGGAAAAGCATTTGAAGGAACCGGAACCCCAATCCTAAACAGGAAACAATGGATAAACCGCGACTCCTGTTAAAAAAAGAGAGGAGCTTACGGCCATATCATGTTTTGTTTTTATTTTCTTAAAAAATTATTCAGTAATTCATGTTATTCTCAACATCCTTCTGTAGAACCACTTATCTAATGCCTCAAGTTCTTGCTTCATCTGTGGAGATTGTCCAACATTTCCCGATATATAGGAGGATTGATATTACATAGCAGTACAACGCTCTTTCATCTGTTTAAGCTTACGGCCGTATCATGTTGAAACACCGGTTCTTGTACGATCACCGAGTTAAGCAACATCAAGCATGGTCAGTACCTAGATGGGTGATCGCTTTGGGATATCAGATGCTGGAAGCTTGGATGATGTAATGGATAATGGATGAGAATTGAAAATCGGAGAGCCGAGTTCAAATTCAACTGTAGTTTGTTATATTGACTTACGCGCAAATACCTTTGGGAAACGCATGAATCCCCCTTTTCACCCCTCCCAAATTATGGGTTAATTAGTAGGACCTGTATCAATAAATCATTATTATCTAAAAAAAAAAAAAAAAACTCTTGCAATCTTAAAATATTTTATGGCTTTAAATAACCTGCAAAATATTGATAAACCGCAAAAAAAACAAAATTATAAAAAATATATATATATATTTCTTTCTAACGAAATTTTCTTGTTTCTTAATACTTTGTTTAGATTTTGGAAGGCATCTTTCACCATCCGAATACGTCTGGTAAAAAGACTAACTAAACGTTTCAATTTCTGTATTTGGGTGATTTTGACGTCTCAAATTCATAGCTTCAGCTGTCCTTTTGCTGATGACCATACGTCTTCTTACAATTGATACTTAGTCCTTTCTTCCTACTTTCCTTTACTTTTATTCTTACTTTAAACAGTGTGTATTACGTCGATCGACCTGCGTATTCGATAAATCCTAATAAAGAAAATGTGCTCTCCGGCAGGAATCAAACCTGCTTATGAGTATGTATGAGAAACGACCGTTTGATCCGACGTGCTTTATCGTTCGGCTACGAGGATCGTCACAGTCCGGCAAGGTTCTATTTTCCCTTTTAAGGAAAAAAACACTTCCTCACTAAGGTATTTTTTCAAAAGTCCATACCTGCTCAATTTCGTATCTAAAACCTAAATAAATCGATTTCTAAAGAATTAACAGATTTATTTTTAATCCGACATTTTTATTACTTAAAACGTTATTATTTAGTGGATACTCGTATCTTAAACAGACGCCTTATTTTTATTTTTACATTAAGCAGTACGTCTATCGTCCTGTGTATTCAAAAAATCGTAATAAAATGTCATCTTAAGATTTCTCGAACACAGTCGACCTAATACACACACTGTTTAAAGTTTTTATCTTTCTTTCTTCTTTTTATGTGTCATGTCCTTTCAGGGCGTAGGTGATCGTGGCTCTCCACCTCCTTCTGTCCCTTGTAGCTTTCAACAAGTTCCTTCTCTCTGCTACTTCCCCCAGACCACATTCTGTCATCCACTTGCTTAAGCCCGCTAGGTATGTCATGCGTTGTTTTCCATTGTCTCTCTTTTCTCTCTTTGACCCGTGAGTATCAGATTCTCCAGGCTCTCCTTCCTCATTATGTGTCCCAGAAATTTCAGCTGCCTCTTCCTGATATTAAGTAGAAGCCTCCTCCTTGTTTGCATCCTCTCTAAGACCTCATCGTTGCTCACACACGGTAGAACCACATCTCTGTCGCCTCATCTTTGAGGAAATCGTCCGACATACTTAAACGTTATTTTAGTGGATACCTATATTTTAGTAGAAGCCCAGTTTATTTATTAATAATAAATACTAATAATGTTTTGATTGCTACTACTGTGGTTGAAGAATTGCTGTCATTTGTTTTTCTTTATCAACGGCTCCCATACTGTATTTATTTCTATGCTAGGCCTACTAAAGGGCTCCTCATAGCATATGCGCTGATGTATAAAAGGAAAGGGGTAGTCATTAGCCTCATGGAATAAAGTGAAAATACTAGACAAAGAAGAATACTGAAGAGTTAGACGCCTGCAAGATTCAGCACATATGCTAATCTATGAGGACCTCCTTAGTAGGCCTAGCATAGAAATAAATACAACATGGGAGCCGCTAATAAAGAAAGAAAAATAAACGACAGCAAATATTCAACCACAGCAGCAGCAATCAAAACATGAGCATCAGTAGACGAATTAGGTTTAAAGCTCCAAGTTCACTACTGCTAATTGCCTATGGACGAGTGGGTTAAATGGTATAGTGGATTAAAGCGTTGGTTTCTGAATTTAACGACATAGTGGTTGTGGGTTCAATCCCTTGGTCGAGCAGTATGTATTTGCACTCAGTAGAAACAGGCAAACAATAACTGAACAATACTGAATAAAGATAAGAACAAGGCGATATCTCTAGATGTGGAACGAGAACAGAGTTGTTTAGAAGTCCTTATAAGTTACCCGGATCGATATACACCTGAAGAAGGCTGGAAGGTACGACGTCCGAAACGTTGTGATAACAAAGACGGTGACAATAGAGGATAATAGTATGAATATATATAGTCTAAATATTCTCGGATTGTTGAAATTTTGTTTGGGGACTTAATCTAAACAGTCTTTTATATAAGTATTAACTCTGATTTCCCTTCAAATCCTTTTTGGGGGCGTAGGCTTTTGGGAAGTTGTATTGAACTTCGTGCCGCTAATTGATTTTTAAATGTCGGTGGACCGCAATGAACAAAACAAAGAATTGAATAGAAAATGAATCGCCAGTGTTTATTGACGCACGTAAGTATAAAAATGCGTATGTGTGGAGAATGGTTAACCACAAGTCAACCTGACGTTGAGTGAAGGTGGCCGAATCTCCCCTTCGTTAGAATGGCGACCAAACACGTCTAAACTCAATGATTGCGAGGTGAAAAAAGACCGATCATGTCCTTTCCGGAAGTGGTGTCATAAAATTCACACGTGAACGGAAATCTTTTTTTGGTTTCTTTTTTTTTTTTTCTTTTGCATTATGGGAAAATTAAATTCTTTTTTTATTATTATTATTTTATTTATTAGTTTATTTTAATTCTCCCACAGGCTTGTCAAGATATTTAGATACAAATCATGACTATGACTTTTCCTAGTTTTATGAACAATATAAACAGGTGGATGACAGAATACGATCTGGAGAAGTTGGCAGAGGGAAGGAACTTGACAGATGCAAACGATAGAGATAGATGTGAGCCATGATCGCCTACGTCCTGAAAGGACACGACACATAGAAAGAAAAAGAATTTTTTTTTTATTCTTTAGTTTAGAGAAAAAGCAGGAGTGTTTTTTGTTTTTTTTTGTTTTGTTTTGTTTTTTACTGTGTCTGTATTGATGACGAAAAACCGACATTTGCAAATTATTGTTCACTATCGATTCAGAGCAAACCCAGTTGCATCTCTGTCCAGATGCCTGTGAAGATACGGCTTTCATGGTCAGGGAATCATTAAATATATAATAGAAAGAAGGAAAAACCCTCTAAATACGTCCACACATGCGAGTCGATTTGACTTCGGTATGGAAATGACGATGTGTGGTTGACAAGTTCAGACAGGAAAACGTTTTCACGCTTTTCTGTTTTAATATCAACAACAAAAGTGAGATCAATTCCTCATTAATGGGAGTATCCATAATACTAGTGTGCTTCTTATTTTAATTACTAATTAGTAAAATGTAATGTTTTCAATTGAAACAATTCCTACTTCTTATTCTCGTTAACTACAGCGGATGCCTGAAACCGCGTAAAGTAACGAATTTATTATTTATTCTCCCGTGATGGAGTTTAGGCACAATAAGAGATTAACAATAATAACTAATAATAAAATAGAACAATTATAACAATGAGACTAGAATAAAAGTTATGTGAGAGACAGAAAATTCATTCTTACCTTAGATCTTATTAGTCACAATAAGAGATTACCATCAATAATCTATATATATAAAGTTGTAGCCTCTGTTTGTCTGTTTGTTATCGAACTACTCCTAAGGTTTTGAAGATAGAACCCTATAACCATATATATATTCTGAAACTTCATAACCCAGGTTACTTGGATAAGTATATTTCATTTTGATCAACGGCACGCCCTCCCCGGGGAAGGTGCACAAACTACCCACTGATTTTTTTCCCTTCGATATAAATGAAATTTAAATTTAAACAAGGGAATGATTCCTAGGGTACTTGCATAAGTATATTTGATTTTGATCAAAGGGGGCCCCAAGGAACGAGCACACACACACACACACACACACACACACACACACACACTGATTTTTCCCTTTGATTTAAATTAAATTTAAATTTGAACAAGGGAATGACTACTAGGGTACTTGGTATATTTCATTTTGATCAAAGGGAGTCCCAGGGTGGAGTGGGGGGTCTCACACCCTGCCTACTGATTTTTTCCCCTTTGATTTAAATTAAATTTAAATTTAAACAAAGGAATGATTCCTATCCAAAATATAGGAGAAAGCCAGAAGATGGAGGTCACATCGGCAAGATCAAAATGAGACAATATAGTCATCAAGTTGAGCAAGAAATCACCAATCAGTGCCTTACAATGCATATTTGTTGCGACAATTCAACTGTCATATCAATGTTGAAATCTGCTCATCAATTCCTTCAATCAAGTATTGCATCAAATACACATCAAAGGAGTCAGATCAAGCTGTTTTTTGCACAAACCCCCACTGAAAATTATTTTCCCTTTGATTTAAATGAAATTTAAATTTAAACAAGGGAATGATTCCTATTCAAAATATAGAAGGAAAAAACCAGAAGATAGAGGTCACATCGTCAAGATCATTGGGTAATACTGAAATGCATCATTTTTCTCCACAAATTATAACAATGATTTAAAATTAATCATCATTTTCTTACAAAAAATATGGGACACGCAGCAAAGCGCGGGTAAATCGTTTAGTTATTAATAAAATAAAACAATTATAACACTATAGAGGAATAAAAGTTACGTAAGACGGATAGAAGATCCGTTCTTACCACCGCCTATATTAAAATTCAGGGCCGGTGCAAGGGTGTTGCCCCGCTCCCCGAATCTATGATACGGTGTCCTCCACTCTACTACGTCTCAATTTTCGTAAATTAGTATTTATATAAAATACAAATTTTATTGTCATCTAATTATGTACATTAATGCATCATATGCAATAAAAGTGAACAATTCAACTAGAAAAATAGAAAATAAATACAATGTATCTAAATACAAATTAGAGACATTCCATAATAGATCATTCTATCTGAAATTAATCAATAATATTTTGCGGTAATTTTTAACATCAACTTGAGATTACTCTTGTTAAAATGCTGACTAATTTTATATAGTGTTTTGTTGGAGATTTAACAAAAGCAAATCAAATTCACGGACTTAGACAAAAAAGTAGAACTCGGAATTACGTTAAAATCCGCGAAAATTTTTCATTCTTTATTTGTCTATTGTGCTTAGTTTAATTTATAACGTATATAAATGTAGGGAGAAAAAAATAATGTTGATAAGATCGTAAGAATCACAAAGCACTGTCTAGGAACTTTAATGAGGTTTGAGTCTCTCCGCCGGGCGGGGGATTTCGGGTGTAGTCCGCGTCGACCCAGCAGAAACGTATACACATAAATGAGACCCACAGGGTAGGCACGAGAATGAAAAGATCCTTTTATAAGGTAACTAAAAATGTCCTTGACGTTGTAATAGATCGTTTCGTCTTACATAAATCATACTTATTATAAAACCCAGTTTGTGTGTGTGTGTGTGTGTGTGTGTGTGTGTGTGTGTGTACATTTATATATTGGATCGGATTTCCTACACTTTTCAACCGATTTCAACAAAACTTCACAGGACTATGTAAAATTACCTTGCGGTGGTTCTGACAGTGCCAAAAATTGGAAAAACACAATTGTTTTTGCACGAAATCAATTTGAAAACACGATTAAGAGGCATCGCTATCGCGAGAATGAAAGGGTAACAACTTATATCGAGTTATACTTATTATAAAACCCAGGTTGTGTGTGTGTGTGTGTGTGTGTGTGTGTGTGTGTGTGTGTGTGTGTGTGTGTGTATTCGTTTATATATGGGATCGGATTTCCTACATTTTTCAACCGATTTCAACAATACTTCACTTTTTTTTTTTGGCAGGCAGTGTTTCTTATTGTCTTGCACACTTTTTTCTTTATTTTTACAATCAGAACGCTTTAAAAATTCCATTTGCAAGACAATTGTTTATAATAAAATTCTATTCAATCGGTAGACTCATAACGATTGAAAACAATGTTTTTGTTTGAGTTTGGGTTTGACCAATTCGTAAAAAAAAAAACTAATTAAGACATGCATGTCCGTCAACCTTAAACAATAATCTTTGTCAATTTTATTTTTCAGTTTTTATGATGGTCGATACTTGATCTATCTCTTACTTTTACATCCCCGGGCAACGCCGGGCTCTACTGCTAGTAATCTATATACATAAAGCACAGTGCGCATGTGTTCGTCCGTCAGTTTTTCTGTCACGGAGAATCATAAACAACTTGAAGTAACAGGTAACTACTGTAATTAGACGGGATTGAAAATTAAACAAATAACTCATGTAAAGTTAACCATAAATATCAAACAGAGTGAAAGATTTAAAAAAACTATTCTTTATTAAAGGTTTAACTTTAATTTCGCTTTTCGTCGCAATTGCTATTGATTATGTCTCATTAAACCGTAACTAAAACTTAATCGGGGCACAGCACATTGCTCATACGTTTTCTTGTTCTTTTCCCTTTTCTAGCACACATACTGTGAAATATTCGAAATATCATACATTTCGGGTTCCCTAATGTCTTTTTAGAGTGACTTTATATGAAGGGATCACAAAGAATAGTGATTTTGAAATAAAATAAAAATAGCGCGCTAAATAATTGTAAACACACTACAGAGATCTTTTCCGTATACGAAGAAAGATTAGGCCGAATTAAGGTATCGAATAAAGACAAAATAATTTTATTACTTCTAAATTTTTATAACTTCACGTACATAGGACGTTGAAGATAAAAGACTGAAGGGCGGTTTCTCGGCTAGTGATAAATAAGGGCTTGTAAAATTTGACACGCA
Source organism: Acanthosepion pharaonis (assembly GCA_903632075.3). Taxonomy (NCBI): domain Eukaryota; kingdom Metazoa; phylum Mollusca; class Cephalopoda; order Sepiida; family Sepiidae; genus Acanthosepion; species Acanthosepion pharaonis. The sequence goes on along the minus strand of CAHIKZ030001435.1, from coordinate 764,927 downwards.
TAAGACATTGATGGCAAGAGGGAAACCTCAACTAATCTGATATAAAGAGCATGTGTTTATGGATGGCAAAACAGGGACTCGGAAGGATAGTAAGTGGATACATATTATTTAGAGTTATAAAAGATACGAAGTTTGATTGAGTTGTTTGTTTAACAGCATATCAATTCCTCATGATTATGTAATTTTGTTGGGAGCTTTGAAGTAATAGAAATATGGTATGTTATTCTGCTTTCACAATTGAATACATGGTAGATGATACTCAGCTTTTGTGCATATACATGTTCGTGTGAACAGGATTACTAGAGGCAGTTATATGTGTGTTTCATGTCGTAGTTTTGTTGAAGTTATATTTTGGAATACAGTTTGATTTAATAAATTGTAGGATATTATATGGATTGATTTCAAGAAAATTTCTTTCATGGTGGTTGTTGGTTGATCTTTAGTGGCTTAACAGTTTAATGCCGAAATTTAAATATTTTGAACACAATTTTATGGATTCGGCTGAACGTATTTTAAACGTAATTGTATGACTTCACTTACAAGTAAAATGTATTGTTGGTCATTTTGCTATAAAATGTATTGTTAGTAATTCCACTATAAAATGTATTGCTGGTCATTTTGTTACAAATAGTTACTGCTGATCTTTTTACAAAATAAAAATGTATTTTTATACATTTATAGTCTTTTATTTAAGTTTGTGGTTTAACTATTTGCCTATAGCTGGGACCCTAACAGGTGCTACCACCCCTGGTCAGGGTGGACCTGGGAACGACAGCAAGTAAGAAGTGGTTCCATGCTTCTCAAAACCTCCAACCTCTCGATTAGAGGCTTTGCTGTCGGATGTAGTTTATCGTCATACCCAGGACTAGGATAGGAAGTTATGGAGAGACATGATCGCCCAAGTCCTGCAGGGACACGGTACATAAAATAAAAATAAGCGTTTATTAATTGTTTTTAAATAAGCATATTATCTGTAAGTCTCTGGAGATCAATATTTTCATTGTAATCTTTTCTGGGGTACATTCCTCTTTGGTACATGGACTTTAAGAATATGAGCGCAGTACTAGATTGGCAGCTAGGTCTCATCATTTTAGAATTGAAATTGCTAGATGTAACTGTAAGTTCGATGCTAACAGTTTCTTCTATTGCATGTCTCGCTTGTAGAACTCTCTTCCGACTTCCGGCTTTCCAGTCAACTTTGATCTTCAAAAATTTAAATGCAATGTCAATAGTTATATTCTGTCTTCTTAATTCTTGTTCTTTTATTATTCTCTCTCATTAATAGTATTATATTTTCTTTTATTCTTTAAAAATATATATCTATTTCTATTTCTGCGCCTATCCTTCAGTTGTTAATTATGTATTTTAGACAATATTTTCGTAGTTTCTTTCTTTCTTCCTCTGTTTTCCGTTCCCTCCTCGTCTCATTCTGTCTATATACCTGAATCTCTTTATATCTATTGTTGAGGGGTTCTCCCCTTTTTACACAAATGGACTCACCCAGTATATACATATACTACGGCTACGTGAAGACGAGAGCAATACCCGAGAGTCGAGCCCAGAGTGACAGAGTAGGTTGTAGGTAACCGGAAGAGTGAGGGGTGAGGTAATCGCGTTGTAGGAGTCACAGTGAGCGAGCACGTAGACTCAGTAAGAAGTCATACAGCGATACTTCAATACCAAAGACTGTATATATATTTTGCTACTAACACGTATTCCTGGAACTACTAACCTGCTTTACCAGTTTGTATTATTACGTTAATACATTATTTTCATATATTCATTCCTGGCGTTTTTTATTTATTGGTACCGGATTTCAACCCGGAATCCACAACATCTATATTTACCTTTCGGCTGTTATAGACATCTTTATTTGTTTGTTTCTTTCTTTCTTTTCTTTTTCTATTAAAACCCCTCTATGATACAGACATATGTCTACCATTTTTCCATGCATTGAATATTGCTGTCACATATGGCCTTTTGCTTTTGCGTGGTATTTAGTGATTCTTGATGAAACCCAAAGAAACTGCAATGTCATTGGTCCTGACATGGCATGCCTTTCCCACCGCTGTAACGTAGCTTTCACCTCTGTTCTTTTTCTCTAAAAATTTTCACGGTAATTGTTCTGATGTACATTGCTCTGTGCTACCTAGATTTATCAGTTGAAGTGTAATACTAGACCAGCAGCTAGGTATCATCATATTACAGATGATATGGCTAGATTTAACCGTAAGTACATAAAAGAAAATAAGTGTTTATTAATTGTTTACGCCATGGTAGGTGTTTTTAAATAAGCATATTATCTGTAACTCTCTAGAGATCAATATGTTCATCGTAATCTTTTCTGGAGTACATCCCTCTTTGGTGCATGGACTTTAAGAATATGAGAGCAGTACTAGATTGGCAAATAGGTCTCAACATGTTACAGTTGAAATTGCTATATGTAACCGTAAGTTTTACGCTAACAGTTTCTTCTATCACACTTCTCGCTTGTAGAACTCTCTTCCGGCTTCTTGCGTTCCAGTCAACTTTGATCTTCAAAAATTTAAATGCAATGTCAATAGTTATTTTCTGCTTTCTTAATTACTGTTCTTTTATTATTCCCTCTCCTTAATAATGTTTTTCCTCATATTCGCTCTCCTTACGCGTTAGTGGCTTTATTGCCTTGCTTAGACTGAAATCGTATATATATATGATTCCAGCATAAATGCAATGTAAATCGTTATCTTCTGCCTCCTTAATTCCTGTACTTTTATTGTTTTATCTCCTTAATAATGTTTTCTTTTCCTTCTTTTTCGTATTCTTTCACATTCAGTAGCCCCTTGCATCTGAGTGCCTTTATTGCCTTCCTTAGGTTGAAAAGAATAAAAGAATCCCCTTGCTTGTTTTTGAAGACATGGATTATATGCTATGGAGCCTAGAAGAGTTTTTGTTAGATTGTTTTTTGTTGGTAAGGTTTGGTAATTCTTGAACAAATGTGCCCGCAATAAAATGTAGTTTCAAAAGGACACAGCTTCTTTTATTTTTTTTAACTATCTTCTCTTTTTGGCAATTTTTATTGTTTTAAAAAGCAATGATTAGAATTGTGATAAAATCTAAACATATGAAAGTGAATTTATACATTTTCTTTGTTCTTGAGAATTGGCAACAAAAATAATACACACTATTTATTTATTAGATTATTTATTGGAATGGTTGACATAAGTAACAACAACTAATTACCAATCGATTCAAACTTTATAAAATAGTAAATAATAAGTATTTCTTTATAGTTAGTCCACATATTTTAATAATTTAGTAAATGTTTATAAATTTATAAAAAAAATTGTTTTCGCATTTATTTCTTTATAAATTGGCAAATGAAAATATTGCATTGCATTAGTTCTAATTGTATAAGTTTTTAGAATATTGTAAATATGAAATTATTCTTGTTAAAAAAACAATCTAATAAATAAATGGTAGTTAAAAAAAATCGATGTAATGGGAAACGCGTTCTTTTAACACTACGTCTTATCGCCGATGCGTTTGTTCATGTTTGCCGTTTGTAGCGATATCAGTTGTCAGCTGATATCTTGTTAAAGAAAACATCTGAAAGATGTTACAGAAATTGGTTTGACTTTTATCGTCTTGACAAAGGAGGCCAGCTGAGTGAAACGGACCTCACACGGACTATGTCAAATGACTCTGACTAAGAAGGTCAGCTAAGAGGAAACTTGATTAATTACTTCTTTTAAATGAAAGCTTGACAAGTCAAAGAACGCTTGTCCTCTATAAGATAGTGGTCACTAGCAGCCAAAATAACAGAGGACCGCTCGGCCACCACGCGCAAAAGAAGACACACACCGGTCAGACGGTACGCCCCATCAATTTGACGCATTCTTCCTCGTGTGTAACGATCTGCCCAAGGAGTTATAATCAATGTATTACATCTCTCATCATCTTGCGGCCTCAGCCGAGATTGAACTCACTAATACTTTAATTGGTGTAGTACGCTAACAGTTTATTCTCGCTTGTAGAACTCTCTTCCGGCTTCTTGTGTTCCAGTCAACTTTGATCTTCAAAGGCACGGTGGAGCAATGGATAGCGGCTTGGATTGAGGAATCGGAGAGCCGAGTTCGAATTCCAGTCGAATCCATTACATTCACTTACGTGCTAACATCCTTCTCCCTCCAGCTATGGGTAAATAGCAGGACAGACTGGGTTCTATAGCCTTGGATGGCAACTGGTCTAGGAGAAGGAAAACTCTGAATTCAAACTTGCTCTTAGAGGAGAGTGAATGGAGTCTCTCTGAGCCTTGGTTGGCAATCCATTTAGTGATGGTGTCACGATAAAAACACCTTTGATAGCCCTAGCGAAGCATCAAGAATTCAGCTATTTGACAAGATTATGAACTACTACGATCAATGTATTAAGCCACAGGCGTTCAACTCGAAAAATCAGCACCCTGAGAACGATCCTGGTGTTTGCTCTGAGCAGCAACGCTAAACAATGTCAGTCTGAAATTCCGCATTTTGTTCCCACCCCGACTCCCGCCATCGTGTGTGATAAATTGATTTGTCGATAGAGAGCGGTGGTATAGACTTCTTCAAGATGTGTCAATATCCGGCCGTCACGGTTCTTCCCTTTATAATAATTGTTCGATTGACCTACACAAATATCGACCACGTGTGGAGTTTTAATAAATATCTCCTCATTTATCACCAAGACAGCATGTTTTTTTGTTATGGTTACAATTTGAAATATTGAAGTGCTACTGGCTCTTTTCACGTTAGAATTGATGAAATCAAATACTTGCCCGTGAGTTCATCATACTATTTTATTACATTGAAGGTGCATAACCCAGTACTGCCCGTCGCATGGTCGGGTTATCGACGACTAAACGGGTTCCACCCACCAGATGTTTATGGTGAGGAAGATGGATAGAAACACATTCGTGAAATCCTAGTAAAGAAAACGCTTTCCCCGGCAGGTTTCGAACGAGTCCTCGCTTGTAGGGGTAAACCACCTTTTGATTCAGTTAAGCAAAGTATATATATATATATATATATATATGTGTGTGTGTGTGTGTGTGTGTGTGTGTGTGTGTGTGTGTACGTGTGTGTGTGTGTGTGTGTGTGTGTGTGTGTGTGTGTGTTATGGAGAAACACCACTATTCTATAGTTAATAGACTCTCCCACCTAATATAAGTAGGAGTAGTAAGAGAAACGACGGTCAGTCGATGTCAGACGACCGGCTGAACGGTTGAACTCTCTGCCTTCGGGCGGGGAGGGACCCGAACGAGGCTACGCCGAGGGCGGAGGACTCGTTCAAGGTAAACCGTCCCTGAGCCCGTTTATATGGGTTCAATGGGAATATTTTTTAGCCGAGGGGCTCGGAGAAACCCACAATAAATAACCGACCTTGTGTCACATGATGCCCCAGTGGGGGACCGACGATGTCGGACGAGCGGCTGAACGGTTGAACTCTCTGCCTTTGGGCGGGGAGGAACCCGAACGAGGCTATGCCGAAGGGCGAAGTCTCGTTCGGGGAGGTAAACCGACCCTGAACCCGTTTATACGGGTTTAAAGGGTATATTTTTGGCCGAGCCGACAGGCTCGGAGATCCCACGTTAAACCGACCTTGTGCCATATGATAACCTCGTGTGGGGGTGACTAAATACTAGTCGATGTCGGACGACAGTCGAACTTTCTGCTTTCGGGCAGAGAGGAACCCAAACGAGGATATGCCGAAGGGCAGAGTTTCGTCCAGGGAGGTAGATAGACCCGATCCCGTTTATGCGGGGCCTACGGGGATTTTTGGCCTTGTGCCACATGTGACTGCGTGGGGCAGTTACTAAATAGCGTCGATGTCGGACGACAGTAGTCGATAGATAGTCGAATACGAAAGTAGTCAGCGACCACAACCAGATTACTCTGCGTAATACCTATTATATCAATTTCCTAACGTTTTGTACGTCGAGCCTATTTTACGAGCGATTTAGTACAAATACAAGCCTCCACTGCGAAATAAATCCACAACAAAATATATACTAGCTTAAAACCCACCCTATCGGGCTGCATTTAAGCTAGCTCATGCGGAGGGCTCTTGATTAGGATTTCGGCTTGTTCAGAAGTTTGAGAGTCCCTAAGTCTTTGCATATTCTCAGCATTGAAAGCTCTCCTGACTGTCATTTGATCTGAGTTTTCATTTGTACGGGACTTTCCTTTCTTCGCTGCGACCTTGGCTCATTTGATTGCAGTTTGGTCCTCTGTTGGTGGAGATTTCTTTTTGCGAGATATACTGCTGCCGTATGTGATGGGCAACAATAAACTACAGAACTCAAATTGTTCGCTGCATTTAAGTATTGCATTAGTATTTAAGCTTACCTTTTAAAAGTTCACTTAATTTGAAGACAATTTGATGTGCGTAGGTCCTTACTTTCCGTACAAACAATTATTTTTATTTCATGAGTGACTTTCGCTGGATTTCGCACTTAATTTCGATTATTCCCAAATTTATTTCCAAGTTATAAAAACTGTTATCGTATAAAAAATTCGTCGCAAAAAAATCACGTAAAAATCACCGAAAACAATCACAGTAATGAAAGCTTGGGAATCCAAAATTTCTGTAACATGAGCTATTGAAAGTTAGAGAGTTGTGTCCCTTTAATTGAAAAAGTGTCACGCACAGACATTCGCATTTATTATATAGATGTAACGCTAAAGAAATACGATACTATAAACGCGGTTTAAAATGAATAAATTATTTTTTAAAAATGAAAAATCTTTATTGAAACGTTTATTTTAGTTATAATTTCAAGCTAATAGATTAAATTTAACATTTCCAATAAGAAAAAGATTTTGCTGTATTTCAAAACTAATTTAAATTGACTGGAAGGAATTTTTTATTATTATTAAAATGGCTGATAACGCCTTTTTTTTTCGTCTTTCATCGCAATATAATTCTCTTTATTAAAAAAATCTGATACCTCTGATTTAAAATGAATTTTTAAAAATGAAAAATCTTTCTTGAAGCTTTTATTTTAGTTTTAAGTTCAAGTTAATGGATGAGACTTATTACTTACAATAAGCAAAATATTTTGCTGTATTTAAAAACGAATTTTAATTAAATGAAAGTTCGTTTTTTTTTCACTCTCAAAAAATCGCTGATTTTAGCCATCAGTCAACACAATGTAAATCTGTTTATTAAATAATCTTTCAAAAATAAAATGTGTTTATATGAAAAAATTAGTTGAGGAATATTATCTGAGTTAAATTTTAATTAAACTGATTTCAAATAAATATTACGTACTTTTAGTTTAAAATTTTGCAGAAATGCATTTTTTAACAAGGGGGCAGGTGTTTTTATGAGGTGTTGAAAGCTTTATTGACAACCCAACAACCGGAAATTTAACTATTTTTTCTATGGGGGATATATCTGTAAAAATGACTTGACGGATATAAAGTGAACACCTTTTTTATATAATTTTTTAACTACCCAGTAATCTTTAAAAATTAAGGAAATATTCTCCGTAATCTAATGTTTTATTGAATTTTAGGTAGTCTGACTTTAAATTTACTATAGTTACCGTCCTTATTTTCTGATGTACGTCTGTATTTACAAATATTGGAACGTCTTTACACAGACAAAAATATTCAAAATACTGAATTGTAGTAATTTTTCCATTTATAAGTAAATATAGTTTTTACTTAATAACAATATCACCTAACCTCTGAAAAGTAGGAGAGGATTTTAAAAGCTTTAAAACTTTATGAAATATTATAATTAAAATTATTTTAAAAAATGCAAACAATCCTCGTGAAATTTCATTTTTCCTCAAATTTTTTTTTTCTTAAGACAATAGTGTCCTTAATATATCTTATTCATAAAACAATTTAAAGCTTTTTACATTATTCGGACTATTGTCCTCGTCTTTGTCACCATACTTATTACAACGTTTCGGCCTTTGTACGCTCCGGCCTTCTTCAGGTGGTTGGAATGTCAAATACCCGGTTAAGGCGGTGGAGAACTTGGAGAGGTGAACTAACAGGAGATAACTGATAACTGACATCCATTAAAAATGGCACGTAGAACTAGAACAGTCTACCCCAGTGAGCGAAATAAAGGGTTCAGTTCGACATTCCAACCACCCGAAGAAGGCCGGAGCGTACAACGGCCGAAACATTGTAATAAATATGGCGACAAAGATGAGGACAATAGTCCGAATAATGTAAATAGTGTACATAATACTTCATCTCAGAATTATAGACAGCTACTGAAGGGCCGAAACGTTGTAATAAATATAGTGACAAAGATGAGGACAATAGTCCGAATAATGTAATTAGTGTACATAATACCTCATCTCAGAAATATAGACAAATTTAAAGCTTTTCTAATTAAATAGTGTCTTAGTTTTATAGGATTTTTCGTTTTACGATTCAGAGCAGATGTTCGGTAACTGGGGGTTTTATTTTTGCAAAAATAAATTGATGATATAAACTTTCCAAGGATTTCTGATCAGAACAAATATAGACATTATGCGACACAAAAATGAATTTCTCGAAATTTTATAAATTAAAAGTGGTGGGAGTAATAAATGTAAAATATATTTTTACCAAGATTTTCTTTAAAAAAAAACTAACATTTAATAAAAGCTAATTCACTTGTGAATAAATTCTGAACGTTTTATTGAAATCCGACAATTATTTGATTTTTGCAAGAATTTCCAAATGGAGGTGTTTTTCACTACAAAATTTACTATACTAATTTATGATCCCCCTCTAATGCAAACTTATCTTAGCCGACGAGTTTCTCTGAAGGACTTTATCAAGTAAATGTAAGGATTTTATTTTGTGACAGGTATTTATATAGAAGAGCAAAAATGTTATTGGTTTTTCAAGGTTTTTTGGTATAGGAGTGCTCATGAATATTCATCAGGTTAGCGGAAAAGTGAGGCAAATTTATGAACGTGAGGTGATGCAATTCAATGTCTAATAGACAAAAGTGAGTAGAAAATTCTTACATTTGCTTCAGAGAACGAAACGCGTCGGCTAAGATAATTTTTCCTTTTGCCTTTATTCATGTTGTCCCTTTACACATATACTGTATCTGAAATTTTTACACAGACACACTCATATATATATATATATATATATATATACAGATATATAGACACACACACACACACACACATACTATATATATATATATATATATATATATATATATATATATATATATATAAGTTAAAGATCCAATGCAGATCAAATATAAAACGGAACTCGACAGGATGATAAAATGAAGAACATACAGGAAACTTAATAAAAGTGAAACATGTTAGATTGATATACGTTTCCTATGTGTTCTTCATTTTATCATATATATATATATGTGTGTGTGTGTGTGTATGTGTACTGGGTGTAACACCAAAATTGTCCAAGCCGTGTGTGTATGTATATATATGTGTGTGTGTGTGTGTACCGGGTCTGACAGCAAAATTGTCCAAATCGTGTATCAGCATAATTGTCTACCCTACAAAATGTTTAATATCTAAAAAAAAAAAATAAACACTAAACTGAGTTTCTTTTCTCCAGGTTTTCAGATAATATGGTTAGCCATTTTGACATCATTTGTCGAAAGAATCACTGAAAATCCCTTTGAGTTATTTAATTAGAAAGAGAACAGGTAAAAATCGTTTTGTGTCAGCCCCACTGTTTTCTCAACTGAGCAACGGTAGAAGAAAATCATTCAGGCCTTTAGTAATGGTACCACCGTTCATACTCTGACTTCCATGTTCAAAGTCCATCCAAGAACCAAATAGAGAACGGTGAATCATTTTTTAAAAAGATCGAACAGTAGAGAGGGAAACTGGATCAGGAGGTCACAACAGGAAGAGGGATCAACATTCCAATTTAGAGTTAAAGAGATCAATTAGAAAAGATCCAGCTCAACCCATCAGATGTTTGGCACGTGAGAGAGAAGTTTCAGCTATGACAGTCCAAAGAGCAACGATAAAACACTTCTGAAATCGTAGGTGAAAGCTGTTACTCCAGGACGGAAAGTTAGATGGTTAGAGAGCGAAGATCTTCTTAAATAAGTTGGAAAATGATCCTGGAATTATATATATATATATATATATATATATATATATATATATATATATATATATATATATATATATTGAACTTTATTTCAATCCTTCATGAGCTATGATTAATTAATGATGAACATGTCATTTTCGTTTAAGATCGATTTCATCACGATTTTTCCATTAAGCTTGGAGAGTAATTATACATTCTTATTGCTGAAAGTAGAGTCCAGTAGTATTATAAAGACCTCGGAGACTTCCAGTAAGATATCTTTAATCATTTCTAAGATACAACGGTTTAAAGCTTAATCTAACAATTGGATAATTTTGCTGTTACACGATTTGGACAATTTTTCTGTTACACCAGGTGTACACACACACACACACACACACACACACACACACACACATATATATATATATATATATATATATATATATATATATATATATATTTTGCTGCCATTTTCTTACATCTTCCGAGACCTGCTGAAAATACTTCGGGGAAATTCTCTTTTAGTTTCTCCTTTAATTTATCTGCCTCGGTTGATAAACTTTTTACATTTTGGCAGTACATACTTATTGGAATATCCCAAAGTTCGAATTTTTTCATCCAGTCCGTACCGAATAAGTTTTCTGTATTTCTTAGCACATACATTTTCAATTTTTTGGTCATTCCATTGAATGTCACATTTGTAATCACTTCACCCTCAAATTTCATTTTTCACCCAGTTACCGATCTAGCAATTTTATCGGTTCTTAACATGGTAGGTTTGTTCAGTTTTCTCCATGTTTGTACGTTAATAATAGTTAAGTCCGACCCGGAATCCAACTGTAGTCTGACTTTTCTGTTTTGCATTTCTACTTGCACGTATTTCTCTTATGTTAGTCTCATCCGCTTGGCCAATACTCGTGATTCTTATTCTGCTTTTGCTTTCTCTTCTAGTCCAACAATGAGAACTTTTATGTCCTACGTTTTTTGCATGATAGACATGTTTTAAAACGGTATGGACAGTCTTTATACCAATGCCAAGTCCCACAGCGATAGCATAGACTGGGTGGTAGTTTTTTATGATATTGACTTTTTGAAGTAGAAAAATTTGTTTGACCTGTTTTTGAGGAGGGAAAATTGGTTTGGTTTGTTTGTGAGGAGGGAAAGTTGGTTTGTCTTCGTACTTTACGCAAGTGCGCGATGCCAGCTTCTTCTATATCTTTTGAGTCTTTCTTTACACATGCATCTCTGGCAGTCTTCGGACAGTTTTTGAAGTGTCAAATCTTGTTCATTTTCCAATTTTGTAAGGATTCTGCGTCTAATTTCCGTGTCTTTGGTTGAAACCAGGCCTTGGACGGATATTAAACATTTGAAATTGTTCAGGCAGAGTTCCGATAACTTGAAATCATCACAATATTTGTTTATAATAGAAGCGAAAGTTATTTAATCTTTGCTCTGTTTTTTTGTTAGATTCAGACATTTCCATCTTTTGTGGAATAGTGAGGTATTAGGGCTGAAAAGTTCTGTTAACAGTTTTATGGCTTCTTTGAAAGTTAACTCTTTTGTTTTCCTCGGTAGGATATAATCTACGAATTTGGTATATTCGCATGTGCCTAATTTCTTAGTAGTAGTCGTACTTTTCTTGCGTCTGACCAATTTCTGCAGTCAAATTCATATAGATCTTCGTACCCTCGGAAGTAAGTTGCAAAGGTTTTGTCTTCGTCGGGTGTATACGTGAAATCTTCGATAGTGCTCCAAATAGCGTCTTGTGAGAGAACTGTTTCATTTTCGGAATTTTGCCCTTTATTTGACATTACACGTAGCAATAATTCTTGTAATTCAAGATGTTTCTGTTTGTTTTTCTGTTGCTGTTCAAATTGGATTTTCATAAGTTCCACAATGGTTGATTTAAATTCTTCCATGTTAACGTAATTTTGTGTAAATATTTTCCTTTAGTGTAGCCTGATATTCTGGAACCTGTGTACTCAAAAAAATTATCCCTGTGTAGAACTTGCGTCACAGTAAAGTTGATGTCCAAAAAAAAAATTTTCCTTTTCTTTTCTTTTCTTTTCTTTTTTTTTTTAAATATATGTTCGCGTAGAATTTGTTTTTTAGAATCTCCACGTAGAACTTGTTTCTTCGGTTTTCTCGTCGACACTGTTATGTGCGACGGATAGCAAAAAGGTTTGTCCTCCGCGTAGAGAGTTGGTTTCTTGGGTTACCTCGTCGCCACTTGTTATGTGCGACGGATAACAAAAATAGGTATGTCCTCCGCGTGGAGAGTTCGTTTTTTTTTTCCTCGTCCCCACTTGTTATGGTTCAAGTTCCTTGTACCACGGTGATGGTCCAAGGTTAGAACCAATGAAAGAATAACACAAACACAGGTATGGAATACAAAGATATATTACAACAGAAATATAATACAAAGAAGTAGCAGTATTAGTAATGACTATCAGATTCGGTTAGAGTGAACTATATTGTCTCGACAAGTATCACTATTCCAATGTCCTTACAATATGCTCTCAATTATCTCTCCCCGTCTTACAATCTCCTATCATACCTCTTGAGAGGCGCAGTATTTATAATGTCAGGAATAGTCCATTATTATTATGGGTAAGTTCCCATAACAATATACAATGCGTATAATTTTCACCTTCCATTATTCACTGTATTAAAATTTGTTTTCGTTCTTATTTTTTAAAAGGGAAGTCGGAATGTTTTTGACGACGGGGCGCCGCCTTTGACGAGTAATGATTTCTTAAAGTGGATCGATGAAAAGGCGATAACATTGAACTGGTCAAATCAAATTCTGGATGAACTGAAAAAGGTGAGTACATGTTATTGATTGCCAGCGAGTTTTTAATTCTGTTTCACATCACTGAATTATGGATTCTGCATCAGTTAACATCATTATTACCGCCATCATCATCAGTCCCGTGATCGAGTGAGATCGTAGGGCCGATGTGTCTTAGTGGCTTTACTCCCTTGCATGGAGTGATATGATTCTAAAAAAACGATGAGGTCCGACGATGTATTATTTGTGATGGACTCCACATGCCTAACATAAAAGAAGGTGGATAAAATAAAAGACTAAATTAATTGAACTATCGATAATTCCACATAACAAATTGAACTCTGACATCATTCTGGAATTACATGGGCAACATTTTCGAATAGTTGGCCGCATGAGATACAGTACATCATAAAGCGGGCTGTACTTCTAAAAGAATTAAGTTTTTTTTATTAAAGATGCCGAAGCTGTTTCCCTAACAAAAGCATCTGCCGTAGAAATGGAGAAAAGTTGATTTTTTTTTTTTTTTTGAGAAAATTTTTCTTGTACAATGAAAAAAATGAAGTCTTGTTATAATATTTTCACTGATGACAGAATGATTAACACATATTGGTGCATGTGATTTGTTTCTAATTTATTCATATGAATAGACAAAAATATTTGTAAAAGAAAAATAATTACCATTGACGTTTCCTGTTTCTGCCTTGTGAGGATCAGATTTTCTAAGCCTTTTTTTGTACCCAAGAAATCCCAACTGTCTCTTACTGATGTTAAGTATAAGTTTCATTTTTGTTTCTATTTTCTCTAAAACTTTGTCGTTGCTCACATATTCGGTCCATGGTATTCTCAGAATCTTTCTGTAGAACCACATTTCTCTTGCTTCGAGTCTCTTCTTCACCTATGATCAGATTGTCCAGCATTCACTGTCATATAGCAAGACTGACTTTATGTAACAGTCCAGTTCTCTTTTCTATGTTCCTATTGAAATTTTCCTGTTTCAGGTCAGTTTCAAATCACTTAAATTTTACATATTTGCTTTAAAGTGACAAAACCAGCAAAAAATAAATAAATAAATAAAGCAAACATTCACATTGAATATCTGTCTGTATTTCTGAGATGATGTATTGTAACTATTTACAGTGTTCAGACTATTTTCCTCATCTTTTTTGTTATATTCAAGATGTTTCGACCATTGTACGCTCTTCCCTTCTTCAGGTGATATACGTTGGAATACCACTGGAAAATACGAAAACTTAAGGAATCAGCACATATGCTAAGCCACCAACATCTTCTAATCCAGCCAAGCATAGACATGAATACCAAATGAGAACTACTAATACAGAATGCTAGAGAAAAACAACAATAACAACAAATTGTAATATGAGCTCTGGTAAAAAAAATGATAACTGAGATATTAGGTTTATAAGTCACAAAAATACATACACTGATGTCTCCAAGGACACATGTCCCAGTGAATAAAAGCATTGAAATAATCCAGTGACTTGACCCAAAGAGTTGTGGGTTCACAGCAGGGGTAAGCAAAACTTGGAGAGTTGTGTTACTAAAGGGAAATAACTGAAACTGAAATATCAGGAAGAAGCATAGCACGTGGAACTAGAACAAAGGGTTCGGTTGGAAATTCCGACCTATATCACCTGAAGAAGACCGGGGCGTACAACGGTCGAAACGTTGAGAATATGAAGGTGACGACTACAGTCCGAACAATGACGTTTGATTTTATATAATAAAACTCTTTCTTTTTTTTTACTTTTTTGTTCATAGATTACCATACGAGCAAGTTCTTTCGAAAAGTTTGTATCGCAGTCTCTTAGACAACTGAAGAATGCCTATGAGGAACACATAAGCAAATACTGCCAAAGCTTTATCAATAAAGTGAAAGATTCAACCTTAAAGGTTCCACACAACTACGAACGAAACATTCAAATTTGGAAGGAGGAAATCCTGAGAGGTCACCGAAATATCACCGCAAAATTATATCAGTTGAAAACGTTAGAGAAGCCTTTTTTCGAATATGTTAACAATTACCACCAGGTAACCAGCCTTATGCTGAACGTCCTAGATCATTTCCCGCACCTTCTACACCCGATGTCCCGATGGTTGCTTGAGGATGATTGTTACACTAGAAAATTGCAGAATGAACTCTACGACCTAACAAAAAGCAAGGCCCATATAAATGAGTCTATCCGATGTCAGCAGTTTCGTGTAACAGAAGCCCGAAATAATTTCCAGCGAAAAGCGTTCACTACACAGATACTGTGGCGGGATGTTAAGGATTTGTTGGACGAATTAAATACACTTCGAGACCAGCAGAGCCAACTGAAGAACTCACAACAAGTAATCGACTATGAGCAACAGAGGAAGAAAGTCGAGCTAGCGGAAGCTGAGACTAGGTTCATGAACAGGGCTTCTAACTCGTCGACACTTTACGATATTCTCGTCGGACTGATAGAGAACCGGAAGTTGGACATACAAAAACTCAACCTCAGCCGGAATCAAGGTAGCATCGAACTGAGCCGCATCTTGAAAGCCAAGGTTGCGTGCGATATCAAACTGTGTGTGGCCAACAGCAAATACGAAAGCAGCCGACAATTGCAACAGGAACAAGACAATATTTTACAGAAGGAATTAAAAACATTGACGGTATTGAAAAATACGTTGAGAGATATACAGGATAAGATGGCGGCGCTTCATATAATAAAGGATTTGAAGATTCAGACTCTGACTATTCAAACTTTATTCGAGAAACCACATGTAGTTGATTTTGAAAACACTGAAAACGGTAATTTTCGATTTTTTCATTATAAACTATACTTGAGTCAACATCCAACTGTATCAGGAGACAGTGATGTAGCACAGAGCTCTACAAACCTGGGTATAGGCCATAGGGTTCCTGAGCTGTCCATATGTTAATATTCACCTCCTAGCGTTACTATTACAATACAAGATAAACTAATACAGTTTGGTGGGGTTGCTAGACGCTGATCCTGTACGCTATTCAATCACCTTAGGGACTCGAGATTTTTGCAGATTCTACTCTTTAGCCTTCTCTTCATCCGAGAATGTTGCAATTTCTGCATCTTGGTGACTTATTATAACACAGAAAAATAGTACATCGTTGCAATATTTTTGTTAGCGCAATACTATTAAAATATTCTCAGTAGGAGAATAAAGCAATTTCACGTTCAATTTGCAGTCTAATAATAATAGAGATGAAAATAATGATTCGATTTCCCAAGGAATTAACTCCAAGCATATTAGTTGCTGCTTATAGAGTAGTTTGTTGAGGATGTGTGATGTGTGTTGGAGAGGAATAGAAGGTTTGAATTATCAGAAGGCTTAAAATTGTATGTGTTCAATAATCTTCCATCCACAACAATTAATACAAGACATAGAATAATTATTCAAAAACATTAAGGTTAAGACGGGAGTTCTTGAAGATTATATCTTGGCAGCAAGGAATGAGACGCGAGAGAGAGAGAGAGAGAGTTTACACGTGTTTTGTTTTTATAACTTTGTTGTACCACGTGACAGGCTCAGATGGAAAACGCGGGAAAACAGATTTGTCGCATGCAGGTGGTTTGATTGGTCGGAAGTAACCAATCAGCAGGCTAGATTGAAGATGATTAACCAATGAATGCTTATTATATATTTTGTAAGATTGTGGTGGTGAAAGTCACACAGGAATAGTGCATTTCCTAGCAGGGGTGACTGGCTGACGTGGAAGATTCCACAAGTTTATCATAGTCATTGATTTATTAGCAAAAAATTAAGTTGATGACGACTTTTAAATAAATAATAATAAACTAGAAAGATCCGGATTTAAATAGATGATATATTGATTTGCATGAAGGGGAAGCCGCTTATTTAGGTCAAATTACTCTATTATTGTATCTCAATTAACCAGAATCTAGTGTAATAAAATAATAAATATTAATTGATACTAGCGTTTAAATTCTTTCTGATCAGTTATCTCCCTTGCATATAACGTATAATTTGTTCCGTATTTTCCCCGATTAATTTCTTTTGTAATCCACAGATGTCTTAGACGATGCTTTAAACTTGGTGGCAAATGAAATCGGTTTCGACTGGATTTGCCTCTATCAAATCTTACCTTTTCATCCACCGAGGTGTATTCGATCAAAAATCCGAGACATTGAGGGTAAGTTTAATTTAAAACCTTTTACTGTATTTTAATAGTTCAAATGTAACAAATATATTGCTACAGTCGGCAGCTGCTGGCTATCTCTCTTCTATTGTGTGCTTGTGTGTGGGTGCGTGTGTGTGTACGTACGTGTAGATCAACTTGGCCAATCAAATTGGTCTGAGCCGGGAAAAGTAGTATTCTTCTATATTTATATCCGTATTCAAATCAAAGGTGTTAACTTTTACAGGGTTTTTATTGGTTAGAAAATAATTTCACACTGGCTCGCGAAAATCTTTTTCTCGTATTTGCTGAAAAGGTTAAAGGATTTATTATTGTCATTTTCTAAATGGTCCAAAAATAACACGTGGTAATTCTACAATTACGTACGTGTTTTGACGGCATTTACCAGAGTAATTATTGTTTATTAAACAAACCTTCTGACTGGATTTTATAGGTTGAAAATATATATATAGGATTTAATTCCTATAATACTCCACTCTTGTCACCCCATGTTGTCGACGGCTTGGGGGTTTGTTCCTCGAGAAACCATTCATCAAGTATTTTGTTCGTAAAATTTGTCCGTCAAACTATTTATTCGTAATGAGAGGCGTTCGTGACCCGAGGTTCAACTCTGTATATAGGGTGTATCAAAAATACTTTTACAAACTTTGGGTGTTCCTCACACCAAGACAAGGACAAATGTCCATATAAATATATTTTCGCAAACCTTTAGTTTTTGAGTTATTAAATTCTTATTTAAAGAAAGTTTACGGTAGATGGCACTGTGTTGCCATGTAGACTAGGTTACATTTGTCATTCATGTACATTTGTAGCTAGTCTGTCTTCAACGTTTAACGTGTGTAGTAGTGAGTTAACTGAGAAGTGTTCCGTTTAACAATGGCGGGATAATCATATCGTGAGCAGGCATATATGATTTTTACATACGGCCGCGCAAATAGTAATGGACGCGAGGTTGCACGGCTATATCAGATTGTGTTCCTAGACCGAAGGCCGCCGAGTCATCCAACCTTTGCTACACTGGCTGACATCTACCATGAAAGATGGAAAGGTAGAGGGACCGGCTCCATAGCCTACACGTTCCACCGACCTCAATCCTTTGGATTTTTATCTGTGGGGTCACCTAAAACAATTGACATTAATAGTTAAGACATTAATAATGAAGAGACGCTTCATTAGTATATCATAGGGGTCTGTGAAACCATTCGACACGGTGTGAGAGTATTTGAAAGGGTCCGCCAGTCAATGATCCGACGGGTCTATGCGTGTATAGAAGCAAGCGGAGGACATTTTGAACATTTGTTATGAGTTGCTATATTGATGTACAACGACTACCTTCTGCATATATGTTTATATGGACATGATACCTTCTTTTTGTGTCAGGAATCCGTCCCAAAATTCGTAAAAGTATTTTTGCATTGTATCTTGGATTGTATCTTGGATTGTACATTTAACAGCGTCTACCGTAAACTTTCAATTTAATGATTCAAAAACGAAGGATTTGCGGACATATGTTGATATGGACTTTTGTCCTTGTTTTGGTTTGAGCAACCCACACCCAAAGTTTCCTTATATATATATATATATATATAGGGTGATTGAAAAGTATCTCCCCATTCCATAATGCTTAACTATAATTTTTACAAGAAATTGATATGAGAGGAAAGCGTTTAGAAATGAGATTTTATTTAAAATTCAATATGGGCACCATATTTTGCTACAATCTTCTCGAGACACCCCACCCACGTCGCCAGGAACTCTTGTGGTATGGGAGATATAACTTCTTGTATTTGCCCTTGAAGTTCTTCCAAAGTCTTGGTTTAGTAGACTTGCTCCTTGAACCAACCCCAAAGAAAAAGTTTCAGGGTGTTAAGTCAGGACACCTGGCTAGCCACTCATACATAAGGAGTTACTTTTCAATCATCATATATATATATATATATATATATATATATATATGAATAAAGACAAAAAGAAAATTTACTTTACCGACGCGTTTCGTCCTCTGGTTGGACTTTTATCCTTTATTTATATCAAAATTTTTTACATATATATATATATATTTATGATAAGCAAATATAAATGGATATAAATCCGACAGAATGAAGAAAAAATCTGGAAAAACAAAACAAAAATCCTTAAAATGCGAGTATGTTGTTTAATATGACTTGTTTTTATGTCCATCGTTTTCGTTTCCGATTATGTTAATTGTATTTTCATGAATATTCATTGAAGAAGGTTATTAAACCGAAACGTCAGACGTCGACATTTCATTCATATAAAACAACATCTGTTTTTGATCGGACTTTTTTTATTTTGTTTTGTTTTTCCAGATATTTTCTTCATATATATTTATATATATTATTACTATTTTTACTCCTCGTAGCCGAGTGATCAAAGCACGTTGGATGAAACGGTGGTTTCTCCTGCAAAGAGGAGCGTAGTAGGTTCGAATCCTACCGGAGGGTACATTTTTCTTTAATTTTTACCTTATATATAAATATTTTAGAGTTTCGCCTGCTCGTCTGCGTCGGTTGCTTGGTGATACTTGGGATAAATTCTGTTATGTTCGTCTAACTTCTCAGCTCCTACCCGCTAACAACTCCTCACCCATCTACTCATCCTGACATGGTGGTTGGCAATACGAATATACGACTCAGAAATCACGTGACGGACAAGTGCGTCTCCAACCAAGAGCGGATCAAAATTCTCCCCGATCTTTTGCCGGACTGTTAATATAGACAAGCACCCGGATATACTCTATTTCCATTTTTTTGCCACTTGATCGCCAAAGTAAACCCCATCCACTCCTCTAACCCCTTCTGACAAAGTGAATGCTGCTTAGAGGAATTAAGTTCAAAACACTTGAGATCGAAATAAAACCACCACTCCCTTTGTACGTGGGTGTCTATTGTATCACACTAACATAATAATAACTCCACGACAACCTACTCAGATATGAGTATTGACTAAAACGATGTTTAAAATGATAAAATCTGTCGGATTAATAAATAAAAAATTCATTACTTCTTTAGAAATATATGTACAGGGTGTCCCCCAAACATTTACATAATTTAAAATGTGAATATCTCGGTATCTACATGTCCTATACAAACGAAATTATATAAGCTTCATGTTGAACAATAAAAGATTTATTTATTAAAATTCAAACAAAATATTCAAAGGGATGTATATTTTATAACCGATTTCACAAAGCTTCACAAATATTTAATATGTGCACTACCTGTGACAGGATACGCATCAAGTCAGTAGTCCAGCTCCTGCCAAACACGCTGTAGCATGTCTTGCGTAACATGTTCCAGCGCATCTGTTCGGACTTATCTCAGTGAGAATCTACCAGGAAGATGGATCAGGCCACAACGTTCACCTGTCTTGACACCTTGCGATTTTTCTACGTGAAAAAAACAGGTCTATATCCCTCCTCTTCCTACAAGCCAAGAGGAACATAAGCAAAGAATCACTGGGGCGCTGGAGAATGTTCCGTAAGACATGCTACAGCGTGTTTGGTGAACAACTGAATTGACCTGTGTCGTGTCACAGGTTGTGCTCATATTGAATATTTGTGAAGCTTTCCGAAATCGGTTATAAAATTCACATCCATTTGAATATCTTGTTCGAATTTGATAAATAAATCTTTTATCGTTCAACACGAAGCCTATTTTAATTTTGTTTGCCTGGGACATGTAAATGCTCAGGTATTCAAATCTTGAATTATGTCAATTTTTGGTGGTGGACACAACCTCTGTGCGTGTATATATATATATATATATATATATATATATATATATATATATTGATATATAATTAATTGATAGAAATTAGAGGATAATTATAATAATAGTAATTCATCGAGTCTAGAAGAAATCTCAACAGAATGCACTGGACGGCCGTTTCGTTCTATATTTGGGACTCATCAGCAGTGCGCATCCACTACCGAGAATTGAAACCCGGACAGTTACATTATCAGGTAAACGTCATACCAACCGTTCCAACGGGCCTCGGTGACGAAGAAATAGCGAATCAGGCGGCTTGGCGATAGTAGTCGTTGCTCGTGGGGGCACAGTCCAGTGGGTAAAGAGAAACTCAGATGAGTTCCACCACGGAATATATGGTTCGCTACATTTTCTTCACCGAGGCCCATTGGAACAGTTAGTATGACGTTTGCCTGATAACATAACTGTCCGGGTTTCAATTCTCGGTAGTGGATGCGCATTGCTGATGAGTACCAAATATAGGACGAAACGGCCATCCAATGCTTTCTGCAGATGTTTCTTCTAGACTCGACGAATTACTTAATTATAATATATATATTGACAGTATATATATATATTACTAAGAGAAAAAAAACAAAAAAAACAACATCTATTCTATACCTGAAGATGTCTGTAGGAACAGACGAAAGCTTGTAGTAAAAATAACAACTAATACGGCAGAAATTTATATAAACAAGTATCAATTCATTCATGACGGATCTGGAGGTTTTTGTATACTATTTGAATTGTTTGCGATGATGGATGTCTCGCCATTTAAATCATTAACCTTTGCATTAGTTTTGTGTGAATAATTCATGTATTTGTAAATTGATTGCACGTTTATTGTAATTTAAATAACTGATCCAAGTGCGACTTTTAGATAAGTGCGACATTACTGTAATTATTGAACAATATAGTTCATGCCACTTTGACAGAAAAATTTACCAGTAAAAAAATTTGTTCATCACCATATTTGGTATAAACGCAAACACTTTAAAAATTTAAAATCAAACTCAGCGTTGCTTTGGCGCGTTCCAAAACCAATAACTCTTTTTCAATAGCATTTTCAGATACAACAACACATATATTTTCGTTGTCCTCTTATTACTAAGAGAAAAAAACAAAAAAACAACATCTATTCTATACCTGAAGATGTCTGTGGAACAGACGAAAGCTTGTAAATAAAATAACAACTAATACGGCAGAAATTTATATAAACAAGTATCAATTCATTCATGACGGATCTGGAGGTTTTTGTATACTATTTGAATTGTTTGCGATGATGGATGTCTCGCCATTTAAATCATTAACCTTTGCATTAGTTTTGTGTGAATAATTCATGTATTTGTAAATTGATTGCACGTTTATTGTAATTTAAATAACTGATCCAAGTGCGACTTTTAGATAAGTGCGACATTACTGTAATTATTGAACAATATAGTTCATGCCACTTTGACAGAAAAATTTACCAGTAAAAAAATTTGTTCATCACCATATTTGGTATAAACGCAAACACTTTAAAAATTTAAAATCAAACTCAGCGTTGCTTTGGCGCGTTCCAAAACCAATAACTCTTTTTCAATAGCATTTTCAGATACAACAACACATATATTTTCGTTGTCCTCTTATTACTAAGAGAAAAAAAACAAAAAAAACAACATCTATTCTATACCTGAAGATGTCTGTAGGAACAGACGAAAGCTTGTAGTAAAAATAACAACTAATACGGCAGAAATTTATATAAACAAGGATCAATTCATTCATGACGGATCTGGAGGTTTTTGTATACTATTTGAATTGTTTGCGATGATGGATGTCTCGCCATTTAAATCATTAACCTTTGCATTAGTTTTGTGTGAATAATTCATGTATTTGTAAATTGATTGCACGTTTATTGTAATATATATATATATATATATATATATATATACACTGTCAATATATATTACCGAGAAGTAAAAACAAGAACAAATCTATTTTCATGCCTGAGGATGTCTGTAGGAACAGACGAAAGCTTGTAAAAAATTAAAAAAATTAAAAAGACCTTATGCAACTGGAATTTATAAACAGGGATCATATCATTCATATACAGGTTCGGGGTTGGTGTATCTTATTTATATTGTTTGCGAAGATGTATTCTCGCCATTTAAATCATTAACCTCTATATTTGTTTTTTGTATGAATGATTCATGAATTTATATATATATATATATATATATATATATACTGTCAACCACAGACAGACTGTTTCGCTGTATCACATATATATGTGTTTGTGTGTAACCTGTAAACCCGGATTCGGATCTTACTATAGATGATTGGTCAAGGAGGTTACTCTCTAATGTTATTGGTCTAGGGAAAGTGGCTAAAAAACCATACAATATTTGACTCAAGCCTTGTAATTAAAAACGGGTAGATGAAACTGTTCAGAAGCCGTCAGTGGTTGTGTCCCCAAGTAAGTCACCGAGGGTTTTGACTGTACTGACCCTGTTCAAAAAATTGATCACGTCAGATTATGCCCTCTCTCCTAGAAATCTCGTTCCCTTCGGGACAAAGAAACTACATCACGACAAGTTATTCGCGACAGTATATTCCACCTTCACTAACATGAAAGTTTTTCAAGCACTTTCATAGTCTGTCATATTCTTGACATTGTGTTACCGTCAAAATTATCAGTAATCGTTCTAACTGACTTATCCTTCAAACAGTTTTTTTTGTTTTGTTTTGTTTTTTAATGAACTCAGAGCTGCTTAGAATGTTGAAAAGCATAATAAAAAAGACCAAAGAATATCTACAACTTTGGATATATCTTTTTTACGGGACGATGAAGTAAAGACATCACTTTGTCTTACTTCGGACCCTTCAGCTGTAGACAGAAAGATAACATTATTTTATTACTAGCAGTAGAGCCCGGCGTTGCCCGGGGATGTAACAGTAAGAGATAGATCAAGTATCGACCATCATAAAGACTGAAAAATAAAATTGACAAAGATTATTGTTTAAGATTGACGGACACGCAATAGTCTTCTTTTTTTCTTTTTTTTTTTTTTTTTTTTTTTACGAACTGGTCAAACCCAAACTCAAAAAAAAAACATTGTTTTCAATCGTTATGAGTCTACCGATTGAATAGAATTTTTCAATTTTATTATAAACAATTGTCTTATAAATGAAATTTTTAAAGCATTCTGAATGTAAAAATAAAGAAAAAAGTGTGCAAGACAATAACAAACACTACCAGTCAAAAAAAAGTGAAGTTTTGTTGAAATCGGTTGAAAAATGTAGCAAATCCGATCCCATATATTAACGAACACACACACACACACAAACAAACAAACAACGAACCTGGGTTTTATAATAAGTATAACTCGATAACTCGATATTAATAAGTATAACTCGATATGAGTTGTCCCTCTTTCATTAATGCCACTTAATGGTATTTTCAAATTAATTTCGTGCAAAAACAATTGTGTTTTTCCAATTTTTGGTGCTGTCAGAACCACCGCAAGGTAATTTTACGTAGTCCTGTGAAGTTTTGTTGAAATCGGTTGAAAAATGTAGGAAATCCGATCCAATATATAAACGAACAGTCACACACACAACCTGGGTTTTATAATAAGTATGATTATTAAAATAGCAAGAACTATTCTATCCCATAATGATATTTACCGACAAAGTTGCCATATAGGAAGAAAATAAGTAACTACCGACACCGATGTTCGAGCTTGACACTCTATACTTATAAATATATATTTTCCACCAGGTGTATAAATAGCGGTGTCAGACTACTGACTGCTGTGATTATTGAGTGATTATTAAGTGGAACTATCCAGTCGAATTAGTGTGAATTATTAGGCGTCGATGATTCGGGTTTTGATTTAGGATTTACCAGACGTTAAACCGAGCTGTGCTACTAACAAGGTATTCACTGAAATGATTAATTATCTTTGGTTGATTTCTTTGTTCTTGTTAAGTATTTATTTGCGGTTATAATTAGATACTGTTTTATATTAACATTGAAGTCTTCAGTTATACTTAATTATTAACGGCCACCGTACGTCACAAAAAAGTAAAACATAACACAGCTGATACCAAGGTAAACAAACCTGTTCCCACACATACACACACACCCAAACAAATTACCAAATCGGGTAGGCGTGTCACCTGGCCTGTCTACTTTAAAACATATATCTATTATTAAAGACATTGCCAAACAATTAGATATAATATTTATCGATCAGGAGAGAAAAAGAAGAACTGAAATCTGGTATCTGTTGTGTTGTTTCATCTTTATTGGTTTATCATGTCTCACGTGCATTCGTCTTGTTAAATAACGTTTGTTATAGAGAAAAAGTACCCTCATAATATCTCCAACAAGAACTTGTACAGCAGATGTCAAGAATTTCATTTGTCTTTGTTCATGTTGAAAGCAAGATGGAAACTTCTTGGACATATTTTGCGAATGGATCCAGAATGCCCAGCTAACGAAGCCATGGAGTTTTACTTTGAAAAGACTGACCTTAAAAAGTCCAGAGGTCATCCAACGCTAAACCGAGACATTCAAAGAACAAGGCAGAAAGATCCCATTTTTCCTTTGGAGAAGTTTACAATAAAGGAGGATTTTCAACAAATCCGCAAATTAGCAGAGGGCAGAGGAGGATGGCAAAATATTGTCGAATCAGGTATATAATATCACTGAAGATGAGAGAACATGTTAATTCATGACCTCAAATCGAAACAGTTTTCATGATGATAATGATGATGATGATGATAATTTGTGTCGTTCCGAATTCATGGAAAGACGACTCGTCCCTTGGAAGAAATTAACGAATTACAAGCTTAACTAAAAAATCATAAATATTATTTTATACATGTAAGTGTATAATAATTCTAGTGTGTCCATATGGGATTCAGATGATGATCTATATTCGTGTGTGCGTGTATTTCTATTAGACATGTTTGATAGCTTTTCGTATGTTGGTTTACGAACGTTTTTAGATACATACCATTTATTTTAGATAAATATACATTAGATTCTTTAAGAATGGATTTAATAAAGGTTGGTGATGAAATATAACGTTTTTGCCTTGTGTTTGTAGTTGGAAATATTGTTATTAGTAATTCTTCGAAACATTTTCTTTGTAGAGAATTATGTTCCTTTTTAATTAGAGTGGCATTTGTAAAATCAAAGTTATGGCCAGTTTTGTTCCTGTATATTAGGAGTGAGTTTTAATATTTGAGGGTGGTTCGGTACGATGTGCGTAACATGGCGGGTCCCAGACGTGAAGGTTAGAATAGTTGGAACTAAGGAATGTAATTCGTCCCAGCACATTACATGGAAGTAGCAATAGAACAGTAAGAGGCTTGCTGCGTCTCTTCAGTGTGTGTGTGTGTGTGTGTGAGAGAGAGAGAGAGAGAGAGAGAGAGAGGTCGGATAGGGGAAAATAATTTGTTACCCATAAGGACATGGAGACGCTCTTTAGAGACTGGAAAGTGACGACTAGGCAGCTATTACCCAAATATGGCAGCAGCACTCCATTTTATTAAGAATGTCTATTATCATTATTAATTATTATATTAAGAAGATTTTTTGATAAATTATATATTGGTATAAATAATTCTACTCTATTTATAAAAACGTAACATGTCTTTTATTTATGAGAGCGTAAAAAATTATGTTCCTTTTTAATGAGGGTGGCATTTGTAAAATCAAAGTTATGGCCAGTTTTGTTCCTATGTATTAAGAGTGAGTTTTAATGTTTGTCTAAACGTAAATCTATATTCGCAGATACAGAATTAGATTTCGTGATGTCTCTCCGATATAACATTGTAAAAAAAATTATTTGATAAGTACCGACATCTGAATTGGTGTTGGATTTATTTTCCTTCCTAATTATATCTCTGATTGTCTTGGACATGGTGGTAAGATCCTAGTATTAAGGATAACTTGTTTACGAGTTTTGTCGAACGATTTGTGGATTTTGTAAGCGCCAAAAAACTACACACTACTAATGGCATTTCTAACAACACAAAAGTCATAATCCTATCCTCTAACACTCTTTCTACAACTGAGAGATGATAAATGAGGTACGATAAACAAAATCTCACAAGTCCGATTCGCGTATCATATTATACCTCTCCCCTTACTACTTGGGCACTTATATAGACTTTATAGCTTTGCTATGCTAATTAGACAGTCATTTATATATTGCTACAACTAGAAAGCAAGAAACCGGGAGAGAGTTCCACAAATAAGAAGTGCAAGAGGAGAAACTGTTAGCATAGAAGTTACGGTTAGATCTAGCAATTTCAGCTGTAAAATGAGACCTAGCTGCCAATCTAGTACTGTGTTTAAATTTGTAAAGTCGATGTACTAAAGAGGAAAGCCTTTTTTTCTTTTTTTTTTTTCTTTTTTTTTTTTTACCCTGTCTTTTGAACAGGTGTAGAGGCTTAACCTTTGTTTCCTGTTTATAAATGAGTTTCCGGTTCTTTCTAAAGCCTTTTCTTTCTCTTTCACTTGCGGTGACCTCTTGCGACTTGTTGGCATTATCTTCTTGCTTGGGTTGGTGCCTCTTATTCTGTATCCCTCTACTTCGAGTGGCTCTTGGGCCTTGTACTGGTTGAACATCATTGCAAAAAAAAAGGTTTGAATCGGTATAAAAACTGAATCAACAACGATAAATATGTTTACTGTTATTGTTTATAAATCTGTTACAATTGGCACTTCCACGTGGTGCAATGGTGAGCAAGTTAGACCAATTACGTCTTGAGTAATGAGTTCGATCCTCATTACGTGCTCAATACTTTCGGCCTTGTGCTAAATCAAAATTACGCTTAATAATTCTACCATTCGTCCACGCTCGGAAAATATTGTTTCCGTTTATGCTCCGGTGTCCCTGTTGTTTACCTGGAGCTCCCTGATAAGATCCAAAGAGGAATCAGCAATATTATTGGTCCTGATCTGGCGGCTCGGCTTCACATTCCCCACCGTCGTAAGGTTGCTTGATTTGTGCCTTTTTTTATGAATACTTTCATTGTAATTATTCGGATGTGCTCTTCGCTATGGTGCCTAGACTGTATGAATTTAAGCGCAATACTAGACTGGCGGCGAGATCTCATCAATTTACAGTTGAGCTGGCATAGATCTAGCCGTAATTTCTATGCCAACAGTCTCTTATCTCGTACTTTCTCGCTTGTGGAACTCCCTCCCGGCCCTATGCTTTCCAACCAACTTTAATCTGCAAAAATTTAAATGCAATGTCAATCGCTATCTACTCTCCTCCTGATTGTTCTTTTCTCTTTCTCTTCATTACTAATGTTTCTATTCCTAATCTCTCCACACGCTGTAACCCTTTGCATGCCAGTGGCTGTACTGCCTTGCTTGGAGTGATACCGATTTTTAAAAAAAAGTTGTAAATCTATTAAAATTAGTACTCTGGGGTGCCAAAGGTGGGTCCATAATAAATGGTGTGATGAAAAAACAAAAATTTTAATAAACAGGGGTCATTTATTAAATTGAGGCGTAAGGAAAAATGAGAAAATCTAATAAACGGAGTAGGGTTTCATTAAACGGGGTTGATGGGAAAAACTAATCTTTCAAAGTATAACAAGTCATCGAAGAAATAAAAGTAAAAATAAATATATATGAATCAGTTTTAAGTAAAATGCCTTTAGAAACATAAGAAAAAGTACCATATTGAGTATTGTCGGCGAGGTCCATATAAGCTCCGGTGTAATGGAAATTTTTTAATTAAAAAACGGATGGGGACGTTTCTTTGGCACCCGAGAGCATCAGTAATCTCTAATTCTAATTGTTTTTCTTTTTTTTTCGGCTTATCAACTTTGCAGGTTATTTAAAGCCAGAAAATATTTTAGATTGTAAGAATTTGTTTTAGATAATAATGCTACAGTGTTACAGGTCTTATAATTACCTTATTGCTGGGGGAGAAGAGGTGGGTTAATGCCTAAGTATTTTCGCGTAAGTAAATAAAACGAACACAACAAGAACTGGAACTCGGATCTCCGATTAACAATTCCGAGCCATTATCCATTACACCACCCGCGCATCCAAGAAATTTCCCTAGTCTCGCCGAATTATTATTATTATTATTAATATTATTATTTTGATTTTCTGTTGCAGACATAAAAAAGAAGCAGTTAAGTACGCAAGAAATGGCGCTGGAATCTCTGCAAAAATGGAAGGACCATAACAGAGATTGTTCAGTATCGGCTTTGGTTAATCTCTTAGAGAGACTGGACAAGATCGATATTATCATGCAATTAAAGAGACACTCTCTAATCAATAACTGATTATATGAACAACTTTACAAAACGGAAGGAAGGACAAGAAATTCATTTCAAAAATGAATTATACATAAAAATATTATATATATATATACAATATTGAAGTGCACAATTAAAAATCACACTAAATGTAATACATGTATACATACATATATATATATATATATATATATATATATATATATATATATATATATATATAGTTAGGAGAAAGGGTCCACGTATGCTTCTTATAATATGTAAAATGTTAATAAAACAAGGATAAATGAAATGTACCAATGTAATCAGTATGAAAAACACTTATTAAATATTAACATGATAGAAATGAAGCACGGAAAGAAAGGTTTTAATCCCGAATTTAATAATAATAATAATAATAATAATAATAGACCGGGCTAATGCTTTTACACCGATCAAAATTTTAAATTTAAGTTTATTTTAATTAAAAGTTTCGCACGGTGAGGAATCGGAGAGGGATCGGGGTTTTGCTAATAATATGATTTCCACCAGAAAATATACCGTCCACAAAAACATATGTCGGTGAGTAATTCCCATTTCTCCGTTGATGAAAGACACAGGCGTGTCCGAAAATTCCGGACTTAAAACCTTTCTATCCGGGCTTCATTTCTGTCATATGGTCAATAATTAATATTTAATAAATGTTTTTCGTACTCACTTTATTGGTACCCT
Organism: Acanthosepion pharaonis; assembly: GCA_903632075.3. Lineage (NCBI taxonomy): Eukaryota > Metazoa > Mollusca > Cephalopoda > Sepiida > Sepiidae > Acanthosepion > Acanthosepion pharaonis. The sequence continues at coordinate 735,131 of CAHIKZ030001435.1, read as the reverse complement.
TTTCGTTTGTCCTTAAAAACCTATCTACTTTATATTTATATATATATATATATATATATATATATATATATATATATATATATATATATATATATATATATATCAAAATACTTTTTAAACTTAAGTTCCGGTTTCCTCATACCAAAACAAGGATAAAAATTCATATAAACATATGTCCGCAAATCCTTCGTTTTTAAGTTTAAAGAAAGTTTACGGTAGATGGCGCTGTGTTGTCATGTAGAATACGTTACATTCATCATTCGTGTACATTTGTGGTTAGTCTGTCTTCAACGTTTAACGTATGCAGTAGTGAGATAACTGAGAAGTGTTCCGTTTAACAATGGCAATGGACGCGAGGCTGCAAGGGTGTATCAGATTGCGTTTCCAGACCAAAGGCAGCCGAGTCATCCAACCTTTGCTGCCGTTTATCGCCGCGTTGCTGAGACAGGATCCATGGCACCACAAACTATGGATCGAGGAAGACAGATCCGCTCATACGCCAGACCACGAAGAAGACATTCTACATGCTGCCGGAGACGCTCCAGGTATGAGAACACGCCAGCGGATTTTATAGTCCCACATTGAGCGTACCAAAATTGTATCTCGGATTGTACTACGTCTACCATAAACTTTAAAATTAATAACACAAAAACTAATAATGTGTAGACATATGTTTATATGGACTTTTATCATTGTTTTGGGGTGCAGAACCCGCCCCCCCAAGTTTGTAAAAATATTTTTGATACACAATATATATATATATATATATATATATATATATATATATATATATATATATGTTTGTTTTGCTCATATATATATACATGGATGGACTTTATCAAAACAAGTTTGAGGATTTTATTTGGCAACAAGTATTAATAAACAAAAGTAAAAAAAAAACGTTAATTTTTAAGAATTTTTATAAATAAACATCACGGTAACTAAAAGTCAAAGCAAACTATGGAAGATGCTAAGTGATGAAATTTAATGTCGAATAAACGAAAGTGAACAAATGTTGTTGTTGAAATTTTTATTTTATTTTTTTATAATATAATTATTATTTATTTTATTTTAGTTGAGAAATTAATTTATGCATTTATATATTTTAAATAATCGGTTTTGAATTTAACCGTTTCCTTTATATATTTTTAATTTTTAATTATGTATGTTAGTTTAGGAAAGAAGTATATCTTTTAGGAAAGGAGATATTTGAAAAATCCGGGGCTTCAGATTTATATTTTGGTAAGATTTGATAACGGCACTCTCAAGAATTTTCCACTGAAGTAAGTTACTTCCTCTTTTAACCTAACGATATCAGTTGTCAGCTGATTTCTTGTCAAGGGAGCATCTGCAGGATGTTACAGAAATTGTTTTGACAATTATCGTCAAAACAATTATAGGTCAGCTGAAGGGAGCGGACCTTTCGAAAACAAGGTCAGCTGAGCCTGATAAAGAATGTCAGCTGAGTGGTGCCGACTAAGAACCATGTCAGCAGACCCTATGTTCTTGGTGATTTACTTTTTTAGAATAAACCTCATAGGACCAAAACCGCTTGTCCTCTATAAGACAGAGGCCTCTAGCAGCTTAAAACAGAGGACTACCTGCTCGCCACTGAAAAGAAGACCGTTCGCCACCTCATCTCTCTTCAATTATTCTCACTCGCTTAAAATCGGCACTTACGAGAAGGTTGCAACTGAATAAAATTTGTTGACTGCTAGAACTTCAACTCGAGTTTTTTGGGTTTTTTTTTTTCTTGCGTAACGACCCGGCCAAAGAATTAGTTTCCTTGTATTCGACCAGAAACGTTCGACTGGAAGAAGATGCACCCTGAAAACGAATCTAATGTTTGGTCTGAGCTGCAACGTTGCGTAGCATTCTTTAGATTGCAGTTGTGGCCGTGTTAAGAGAATCTATTTAAAAACGAAACTTCTCCGAGTTCTGAGTCATTTAGATCAAATACTTTAAAGAAATCTTTGATGTACTTGGATGGTCTTTCGCTAGTTGGCGCCAGAATTAAGCAAGTTGACTGGCGAAGTCAGTTGTTGTAGAAATCTCTCAGCGCGGATCGTTCACTACTGTTCACTGATTGGACATGTATGCTAAAAGAAACCAGCAACTTCCGACTGAAGTTATTTTGTTGAAGTATTTTTAAATTCTTGCCGGTAAGATTTTTTTCCTTTTTAGCCCACTGATCAAATCATTAAAATTAAAATAAAACCTTTTTTGTTTACTATAAAACTTATTTGGTCTTCAGTATCTATCTATATTTCTGAGATGATCGAAATAAAGTGTTCAGTTCGACATTCCAATCACCTGAAGAAGGCCGGAGCGTACAACTGCTGAAACGTTGTAATAAATATAGCGACAAAGATGAGGACAATAGTCCGAATAATGTAAATAGTGTTATTTGCTCTTCTGTCATTCGCTTTATTTCCCTTTATCTTATTTCTTTTGTCGTACACGTGACACTGTGTATGACTAATGCGTTTGATAAATTCTTATGTATTAGATCCTTTTTGTGTTCATAGATTCGTTTTTATAAAATTCTGCAGTTTTCCCCAAGATATTGTAGGGAGAAGTTGACATATATATCCAAGATTGGTTAAAGATCGACGAATATTATTTATTATGGATATTTTTAATTATATTTTCTGTATTGGAGAAAGGAAATATAAACTTAGAAGAGTGAAAAAATGTTGAGAAAGCAAGACCATTATCAGGCGTAAATTATTAACAATAGATAGTGTGAACAGTTATAGATTAAGCGAGATAGTAAGAAAGGCAATAAATCCAATATTAGAATTTAAATCAACAAGTTCAATCCACAAATTTATTTTTTTTAAATCATACACTTGTATGCAAAGATTTCTTCCTACCTAACAAAATGGACTGGACCACTTCATGGTCTCATCCGCCATATTTTTATTCTTTCTTGTCCGGAAGTCAGCACTCTCACCTGCATCCTATTTGCGTGTTGACGTCATTCTTTTTACTTTTTAGGGCCTACTAATAACAATAGTACCCACACAGACAAACTAAATCTCACATAGACAAACTAAAATTATTATACACTTAAACACAGGGTGCCCCACAAAAAAAATAAAACAGGAAATTTGGTACAATTTATTTAATTGTTGGAGTTATTGTTACAATTATTTGAAACAAAGGCAAAGAATAGAAGTTTAGTTGCTTAAAACAGAACAAACCAAATGTTAGATGTAATGTTCAAACTAAATAACTCTAGCAAAATTTTTTTGGCATTTTTTCAGTGCCGAAGCTGGATGTTATTTTTCTGAAAGAGAACAATCACCACGCGTTGAAAACTGCGGCATCATGAACAACAAATAGTTAAAAAAAATGTATATTTTAATAATTCACACAGTTAAATATATAGTTAATTTTTTTTATACATTAGTTAATTTTTTCATCATATAGTAAATCTAAAATTTCCTGGCGGGAGGGGGGGCATCCTGTAGTGTACATAGAGTAATATTTACGGTTTTTCAGAAACTTCGGATAGACGGGTCGTCTCCCCTTGAATTCGGAACACATCAAATTATATTAGCGTTGGTTTTAAAAAGTCGAATGCACGTAAAACAAGATTGACCAATGAAAATGAGACAACACAAAAGTAAAAATACCAGAATTTCTTTCTTCTTTTTCTTCATATCTCATTCCATTAAGAAAACAAGAGATAACCACTGACATTGCATTTAAATTTTTGAAAATCAAAGTTGACTGGGAAAGCAAGAAGCCGGTAGAGACACAAGGGGTTACTGAGTGTAAAAGAATAAAAGAAAATAAAATACTATTCAGAAGAGAAGACAATAAAAGAACAGGAATTAAGAAAACAGAAGGTGACGATTGACATTGCATTTAAATTTTTGAAAATCAAAGCTGACTGCAAAAAGCTACAAGAGAATTCCATAAAGTAGAAGTGCAAGAAAAAACAGAATAGAACTTGTGGCTACATCGAGCGAATTCAACTGTAAAATGATGAGACCTAGCTGCCAATCGAGTACTGCACTTGAACTCACAAAGTCTACGCAGCACAGAGGGAAGCCCACCAGAACAATTACGATGAAAATATTTATAGAAAAGGCACAGAGAAGCAACGTCTCTGCGTTGGAAAAGTTACTGAATCCGAGATGCCAGGTCAAGACTAATAACATTGCAGATGATTATTCTTTGTATTTTATCAAGAATCTCTAAATCGAAGGATAAAAAGTAAGAGCAAATACGTTTTACATTATTTGTACAAGTTGGAATTTGAAATGACGTGGGACGTGATCTGGAAAGTAAAGAGGGAAGCCCATCAGAACAATTACGATGCGAGAGAATAAATTGTTAGCAAAGAAGTTACGTTTACATCGAGCCATTTCAGATATAAAATGATAAAACCTTGGCGCCATTTTAGTAAAACTATTTACTAATTTACTCATAGATCAATCAGTTATATGCTATGCGTGATGACGAGGTTGCCATGTCTTTCTTCAGTAGACCACTTGCCATCCAAAGCTATATAACATACTATTTACCCATAGCTTGGAGGAGAGGAGGATTCATAACTTTCTCAAGAGTATATAGCACGTAAGTGAATGTAATGGATTCAACTAGAATTCGAACTCGGCTTTTTCTACATTTTCTTCCAATGCTGCATCATCGTACCTCACCATAACAGAAAATATGGAAACCATTATGAAGAAACTGCCGATGTTTCTAGAAAGAGGTGTGACAGTAAAACTGCAATTCAAAAACGTCCGCTTACAAAAGTGTGATGTGGCACTACGTGGGTAGATTGACCAATACTATTTATATTATTATACTTTCAAAGTACAGGATTCAAGTAAACAAAAAACACCAAATGTGAATCAACATGTATATATTGAAATAACATACAAAAACAAACATGCAATGCAATGTATTAAGAGAAAGAAGTTGTTCCCCTTTATCTGTATTTTGATTTGTAATTGATTGTTCGAAGAAAGTTCTCGTGAAAGAAAAATGTCCAGGAGCCAATATTAGAACAAAGGACTGTTTGTTAGAATAGATAACACAAGAATACAATTGATCAAAAATGTGTTGTCTATAGAATGGTCCAAAATCACAGAGTCCTGGTTGATTGAGCTTGGCTAAGTACTGAGAGAAATGTATGTTACGAATTTCTGTGTCTGTGTGTGCGTTTGAAATGTTATGAGTAAGATCGTGAATTTGTTTTGACGGGCGAAATTTGCTGGATCCAACTGACGACTTGTGAAAAAGTCGCCTCTTTTAAAGAAAAAGGTAGGCTCCCACAGAAGCGCGGAAAAAGTTAATTCTGCATTAAAAGTATGTGATTGGTTAAAAATTAACTAATCACTACATTCGTACTAACGAAACAGGCAAGCAAGTTCAAAACCGAAGGATTCAAAGAAACGACTGTTGTGGCTAAATTGTCCTATAGAAAGGTAGTCTTGATTTATTAGCCAATCGCAGACGAATTAAATGTGGGCGTGGAAAAACATAGCAATCGCTACAAAAGTTTATGGAAACAAACGCCCACGGGTGAATTCGAACCAAGAACCTTTCGGTTAACAGCCGAACGCGCTAACCGGTTCCGCCACGAGGACCTGTCTGTACTAATTTCTTTCAATGCTGCATCATTGTACTGCACCATAATATAACAGAAATATGGAAACCATTAATAAGAAAATGCCGATGTTTCTAGAAAGAGGTGTGACAGTAAAACTGCAATTCGAAAACGAACGCTTACAAAAGTTTAGCAATCACCGCCCACGGGTGGATTCGAACCACAAACTTTCGGTTAGGAGCCGAACGCGATAACCGGTTGCGCCATGAGGACCCGTCTATTCTGATTTATTCCAATACTGAATCTTTGTACCGCACGATAATATAACAGAAAATGTGGAACTCGTTGTAATTTATAGTAAATTGATCCCTCTAAAAACACTTTTTTGACCGTACTGTTGTCACAATGAAGCTGTTGAATGTGGATATCTTCAAATGATCAAATTGCTACGTATTTTAATTCCCAAATGCAATAAAATGAGTTAAACAAGAGAAATAATTGTGGGGTAGTTAATAATGGTGTTGGTTAGAAAAGAATCAGAAGGGTTTTTGATCAAGGTTGCGTTTTTACATTAACACTCCACTTTAAATTTGTAAAGAAAACACAAGAATGAATGACGAGAGATCAATGAAAATCAACAAGTAAACATGTATTTAAAACAAGCATATACATATAATTCTGTTAGTAACAATAAAGATTAAGTCACACGAAGTGGTTTCCCTTGTATTGTGTGAAGACCAATGTATGTTGTAATAATGTCTTTTGTTTAAGTTTGTTGGTAGTTTAAGAATGTTTGAGCTTGAAAGTTGAAATATTTGTGCAGAAGAATGATATAGTTCGAATAATTGATTTGGCTTGTAAACAGACAGTACACTGTGTTGTGTGAGTGCAGTTTATATCTGTGTGTGTTTGTGAGTAGAAAATTGAATATACACGTACGTGGTTTAGGTTGTGAAAATTTATAATCTACTGAAGTTATTTCTTTAATTTCTACTTTTTATAGATGTAAGGTGGCTCCCAGGACTAGCGCGGGAAGGATATTGAAGAAAATGTCATTTAATGTGGTTGGCTAAAAAATCGACCAATCGTTGATTTTTTTTTTTCTATAGGTAGTTTGGTGAAGCAAAAACACGAGAAATTTTTATGTGGCTCGTGCGATGCGTAAATTGTCTGTACAAAAGGTATTGTTTATTTTCCGTCCAATTACTGTTGAGTAATTTGTGGGCGTGGTGTACGTAGGCGTCCACTACATAATAATGTGTAAAACAACGTATTAGTTCAACAAGTAATAACATTTATATAACATGATAAAGCTACAAATATTTGTTGTTCAAGTAGTTTAAATTGTTCCAAAGTTTTGTTTTGTTTGGCTTGTAGCGTTATTAAAGTTTTGGTTTGAAAGATTTGAACTGTGTATATGAAAATGAGAAACACTGCTTAAATATTATTACAATTGCGTGAAAATTAAATAGTTCTGCTATCGCATTTTAGAAGTATTGTTCTCGACTTACTGTAATTTCTACAAAGTTGTCGCTCTTTGACTGGTGTTTTTACATGCGATGTTTGCAGTGAAATAAATAAATTTGTAAAGGCTGCTTGTGTACTATGTTGAAGAGATTAATGTGGCTGCGTGTTGAAGAGCATTTAACATTTATACATTATTGAATCAAGGAAAAACAATGAGAAAACGATTTTGTTTCAACAATAAAATATATATTAAAATCAACAAATACAAAACAATTTTGTAATGTGTGAATATTAAGGAAACGAAAGTAGTTTCCCTTTATCTGTTAGCTTGAATAAGATAAAATATAATTAAGAATGTTTCTTGAATAGAATGTTCAAAGTTCTATGTTGAAATAGAATGATGCATTCCGAAAAACATACAGTTAATTCAGTTGTGTTATTTGTATAACTAACAGAGTGTTGGTTTGTAACTTGGCTTGTTCACAGAAAACGAATGGTGAAATGTAATTCAAGTTCTGTGTCTGTATGTGCGCAGTGAGTAGAATCAATAGTCTGTGTAGACGCGTGTGAGTTGCTGAATTCTACTGTCTATTTTTGGAACAAAACACTGCTTTTAAAACTATTGTTAGGCTCCAGGAACAAAGGCGGGAGAATTGAACGAACACAGAAAATATATGATTGGGTGAAAAATTAACCAATCGGTGATTTTCTAACAAAAGCATGTTTGTGAAATTCACGGCAAAAAATTCACTGTGCTGACTGCGATTAGTAAATTGTCCTGTGGTAAACAGTATTTATTATTTAACCAATCACAGTTGAGAAAACTGTACGCATGGCAAACGTAGTAGTAGTAGTAGTCACTACAAATTGTTTGAGTGTTCCTTTGCAAGCTGGATTTATGTTAATTTAAGTAATTAACGTTAAGCCTGAAATTGGGTGACATAGGTTCGTTGTCGAGTTTAAAAACTTGGTTCGTCTCGATATTTATTGTATAAAACCATACAAAAATACACAACGCACCCCGTGATATAAAAATTGGATGATAATAAAATAGAAATTTATACATAAATTTTATGGATTATTTTCAGTAAGAGGGGAGAGGATGAACCCAGAAACAAACTAAATATCAAAACAAGGTAAAATAACTTGTTGGGATCGCTATGAATTGAGTGTGAAATCAGAAGGTTTTAGTTGCTAGCGTGATGAGTTTGAAAGCATGTTCTTCACATAAATCACAACAAATAAAAGCATAGACGTATAAGTCGAATAAAACTCAATGAAAAATGAACAAGAAAAAACGGTGGATGTGCATTCAACTAGAAAATATCGAAGATTTATATACAATTTTTACAAATAGGGAAAAGGTTGTGTATTGATGTTATGCATTTGACGAAGTTTGCATCAAGGATATTAAATGAAATAAAGTTCAGCAATGTTCAATTGTTGAGAAAATGTTCACATTGTAATACCAAGGGAAAATTTATCGAGAAGTAAATTTGAAAATAATGTATGTGAGATTTAAGTTGAATTTGTTAACCTTGTTCTGACAGAGTTGTTCACCCTGGACTGTATTTTCTTTTGTCTTATGCTAGCATTATAATTTCTGTTTCGTAGTGTAATTAACACTTTTTAAGAAAGCTGTAATGGGGTTTAGAGAGATAGAAAGATGTTGGTAATTGAGTCAGGAGTTGACGCGCGAAAAGTTCTCAAGTCAAAATGTAGACACGCGTGGATCTGTGTGGAATCTCTCTGAAGGCGAATTACTGACTGGTTTATCGTAGATGGTCAAAGAGAATGTATGGTTTGAGATTCTTGAATGACGAAGAAGTTCGTACAAGATATTGAACAGGAAAGATTTGTCGTCTCGACTAGCGAGACGGTGAATTGTAGTCGTCACATTTGTGAGCTTGAGTAAGCGGTCGAAAAATGGTCTGCTGCTGATCTGCCCAGGTCTGCGTCTCCGTCTGCCTCTCTTGGTCACACGTGCTTTGGGTTCTTTTTAAGAGGTCATGATCACGTGGGGTGGCTCCAGAGCGATTTTGCGCCAAAACCTCGAAATGCACGTGCAGGCGACCTGATTGGTAGAAATGAAACAATCAGAAGGCTAGATTTACGAATGAAAGTTGGAACAGTGCATTACTCGAAGAAGGTAAGATTGGGCTAATGGACAAGCCCAATAAACTGATGTTAGTAGGACCCGTCCAACCCTCAAAAAAGAGAGGTCGCTGTATTCTGCTCTACGACAGAATCAAGAGACTCTCTCGCTAAGGGAGAGGGAAAGGTGGAAATATTTACGGACATGGGGAATAAATAAATCTGACCCAGTCGAGATGAAAGGGAGGTCAAAAACAAAATGGGGAGGTTGGGAATATAGTGGGTTAGCCAATCTGTATTGGTTATAAATACAAATAAAACTGACCCTCTACTATTTTTTTACTATGTCAAATGTAACAAAGACAACAACAACAAGAGAAATAATCAAGTAGAAGAATTTGTTCAACAATAAATATTTTTCATAAAACACAACAAATACAAAATATATGATGCTAAAGTTGTTAAAACACTTTAGAGTTCTTGATTGTGCGTTATATGAAAGTGAGAAGATGTGCTTAAGTATATTTGTCGTTGAAGGAAAATTAAACAGTTGTTTTCTGTATTAAATTTTTTTAAAAAGTGTTGTTCTTGACTCACTATGATTTCTACAGAGTTGTCGCTCTTTTACCGGTGATGTTTGTTGTGGAATAATATATCTTGTTGGAGTGAGTGTTCTTTCACAAGCTGGGTTTATGTTAATTTAAGTAATTAACGTTAAGCCTGGAATTGGTGAGAAGATTCGTTGTCGCGTTGAGGAATTTGGTTCGTCTCCTTTGTTGTTGTGCCGATTTACAATGAAGTCAAGTGAATGAGTTGAATATTTTAAGGGCCCACTAACCAAGTCGCATCGAAGTTTCGTTTTTATTAGTTCTCTTGGTCACGTGGAGGATCGAGAACATGTTTACATTTTGTGGCGTCAACTCAAGGTCAAAATTTGGGTCGGTACCTTCGGACGTAGTTGACAACACCTAATTGAATGCATCAGTTGTTATACTTGGTTGGGTGGAATCTTCCACAACAAACCAGCTTTACCTCTTTTTAAGAAATGCACTCTTCCTATCTGGTAAGTAAAATTCTACTTTCATAGAATATAACAAGTATTCATTGGACAATCACCTCCAATCTAGCTTGCTGATTGGTCAGTTCCGACCAATCAAACCGCCTGCACGCGACCAATCTGTTTTCCCGCTCATACGCTAGGAGCCACTTGACCATTATATAAACCGAACACGTGTGAACTTTTAAGAGCAGTAGTAGCTTTCCTTTTATTCATCTCTCTCGCACATCTCATACCTTGATACCAAGTGCCAAGATGTAACCTTCACCAACTTCCGTCTTAGTCATTGCTGACCAGACGTTAAAGACAATTACCAACATGCACGAACACAAATTTACCAGTGAGCTTCGTGACGAATACCAATCGCTAAACTACTCCACGTCACTTATAGTTTTGAAGTTGCAAAGTTAAATTTATTAACACGAAACAACTCAAACGCACTCACTCGTCAACCTCTGAAATCACTCCTGAACTTTTACCAACTTTAGAACTCACAATTCCAAACTTTATTCTTCTAAATTACAAGTTCAATATTACTTCTTCTGAATATGAACTCCGGTACAAATATCGCCAAATCAAAGGGACACGACTCTGTCCTACCTTTTCAGTTCGCATGCTTGTACATCAAACATTAATAAATCTAATTGTTATGTTTTGAAATCATTCCATTGAGTTTTGTATCTTATTCTATGTATGAACATAGAGATTTTTGATGTTAGTGGAAATCGTTAATTAGCACGCAGCCTATTCTCAACAAGTATTTAGCAAAATAATTAACCCATCCACTACATTTGGGAGCCTCTATGTGTTTAACTTCCAGAAATTTGAGATTTAAAACAATAAATGTAAGAATCTGATTCTACAGGAATCTCAACTTGGACCATAACCAAAGATGTAGCCGGGAGCAATACTTACTCACATTAACTAGGTACACAAAGCTTGTCTAGCCTAACCAGGAAAACACCCCAATGTGAAATAGGTAGAACTAAAAGAGAAAATAAAGGCTAGCCCCGTTCACACGAACCAAGCTCGCCTCAGTCACTCACCTTTCGCTAAAGTCTGTCGAAACCAAACGTCTTCTATCAGTTCTAATCTTCATCTTGAGCTGACGCTCATAGAATCGCATCAGATCCTGACGAGAAAGACAGCTGCCTCGTAAAATTTATTAACCAATCAGAAAACGTCTTTGCAAAAACTCAGTTTGGAGCCTGTATTATGTTTTAGTTGTGCTGATTTTGAGAACTATGTATAATCTGAATTCTACAACATAGAGGCGTCCCTCGATTAATGTGCATTTGATTAATGCGTTTTCGATTAGCGAGCTAAATTTTTTACATACCAAAATTCGATTTGTGCATACTTAATACTCGATTAGTATGGCAAAACATTCTTCAGTTCAACCATAATAATTGAAAATTGATTTTTTTACTGTTACCGATGTACACATTTGTCGCACTAATGATGGCGGATCTTGTTCCGATGTATGTTTCAAAGTGACGCCCAATATTCTAGAAGATCCGACCATTTGCGAAGACAATTTCAATTTGATATTAAAATTTCAATTTCAATTTCTTTGTATTTTCAATTTATTTCAGTTTATTTATGAAACTGAGTTTCTCTTCACTTTTGGAATAAGTGGTTGGGAGTTTGTTCCCTAGGTTTGTTCACTCTATGCTAACTTTGTCCTCTTTCTTTCTTTCTTTCTTTCTTTCTTTTTTTTTTTTTCCGGTCGTGATTGTTTTTTATTTGTGTCTGTTTTATCTGGAATCAAGTCAATACCTCTGTAAAATCATTGTATCGATATCATAAACAGGACCGCAATTCTAAAACAATAAAAAATCAATATTTTCTATTCTGACAAGTGTCGCTATCTGGGGAAGGTCTCTATAATGCTATTGACCATCAATAATTTTTCAAAAAAACTGTTCCCTTTTTTATGAATAGGCTAACAGTAAATTAATTATGTTGTGGCCTATGGGTTCACTTCATGAACGTTGTCTATGTGGATAATTATTTTATCGGAAACTCTGGGAATAAAATGGACTCAAGGGTTTAAAAATAAATAATATTTATTTTCTTTCAAGAGTAATGAGCGAGTTTTTGGTATTCGGCGTAGCAAAAAGTTCGTTAACCAAGCGGATCTTGATAGAAGCTTGAAGAAATGTACGTTTCGGTAGTTGGAAGTCAGACTGTTAAAAGTTTTTATACTCATTTGAATAGGCAAAGAGTTTATGGTGGGAACTTTGGTTTCGGCTAATCATCAAAAGGTGTCTTTGTGTCAATGTTTTTGATTGGCCAAATCATTTTATTTTCCGGCGTCCTTTCTTTTTTTTTTTTTTTCCCTGATTTTTGGTATTTTTTTGTCACAAATAAGTCGGCTCGGCTCCTGAAAACCTCCGGATTTGAGGGTTGCCTTCTCGTTAGCTGAGAGAAAAGTGGAGAAAGAGAAGTTTAGAGAAAGAGATAAAGAGAGAGATAAGGTTTTTAAAGCAAAGCGCAAGTGCCTTAGTTTAATTTTAATTCTTTTTTATTTTTGTTTATATATTTTACTTTTTTATATTTTTATTTATCTCGGGACTCACTACAAAGAAAATAATTCACCAAAAATACCCACCATTCAGTTATGCTCCTTCCAAGAACTACAAAGGCAGAAAATTGTAGAAAGCTATGATCCCCCCACGTCCTGAAAGGACATGACACATAGAAGAAGTATGTGTCCCCCATTCTAATTTTTATTTATTTATCATATAACAAAGTATTTTTTGTAAGCTGGACCCGGCTTATATTAACGCTGTATGAAGTTGTTCGTTTAAGAATCTTGCAAAATAGTGGTTTTAATGTAATTCGGTTGAGGACCGTGTAAGATACTTGTCTTTCTAAAACTCCGAAATATTTTTCCGAGCACGTGTTTCTCCTTGTCGTTATGTCTGTTGTTAGTGTCGGCTCAGGATATTTTGTTGGCTTTCGGCCGATTTGTTCGCACGATTCAAAGTAAGTATTTCGTTCTAATTCAATTAATTATTATAGTCATTGTTTCACACATGCCTATTTTTACTTATTCGTCCCGAATTGCAATTCTAACGAACATTTGCCTTTTCCAATGAATGAAGAACAGCTCACTGATTTCAATTTTTTTTTTATTTTGAGATTCCTCAACAAATCTTTGAATATAACTATTTTTTTAAAACTTTCTATGAATTTAAATCTTATTTTTATACATATTTTGATTTTGTTTTTATTTTTTTAATTCACAATGATTAGAGACGTTTTTAAAACGCCTGTAACTGTTTTTTTCATTTTTCTGAACTTAGTTATTGACTTTAGAATTTCTTAAACATTTCTCTTAAAAAGATGTCAGTATATATATATATATATATATATATATAATTTATTTTCAAGAACAATTTTAGAGGAAAGAAGTATGACACAGTTTTCGTTTGATTCGTTTCATTTCCGACTTCATTGGACGAAAAAAAAGTAAAACTTTTCCCACTTCATAAATTTCGTCTTGTAGCAAATAATATTATTAGAAATAATCATCGTTTACATTAATTAATAAATAAATACCAACTAATTTATTGACTACTATAGTATATAAGTTAATTGGTACTTAGTAATTGATTATCACAATGCAAAAATGGTAATGGTTTGTTTATAACCGAACGTAATTATTTCTTCACTTAAAAATTCAGATTAATAATTCATTCAATTGTAAACATTTATGATGAGATCTTATCTTTAAATTCATCTTCTTTATAATGATAAATAAATTAAATTATTTTATGAAAATTGATTATAACTTTCTATGTAATTGCATCGTTTTTTGGGGGGGTTGTCAATATTGCCACGTGTTGTAGATGATTACTGAAATTTTTCGTTATTTTTCAACTCGTTCATAAATTTCTTTTTGTAAGTGACTTATTACCTTATTACACAAATTTAGAGATTTATTTTGTTTCTTTTTGCTTTAATGGCCAGGATAACTCATTATCACATCAAAATATTGTCAGGTTTTGGATATTTGATCCGTTTCTTTCGATTTTGTTTTCTGTCATAAATTTTCTGGTTAGAGTTTTTGTTCCTTCCAACTTGAAAAAAGATAATCATCATTAAAATCTTATGATTATCAAATAAACGTAGTTGTTTTACACTACAGATTCTAGCGTGGAAAAGTCGGAGGGCATGCTTTGCTAGGGTAGAAAAAGTTCAGCGTAGCGGTAGTGTCGAAAATTTCTTTCAACTCAAAGAGTAAATCAGAAGCCAGTCTGGTACAGTAAATGTTACAAAAAAACACTGCCTAGTTTTGCGACTCAAAATTTAGTCTGGGTTCAATTAGAAGAGGAGAATCTGCAGAACGACCCTGTTCTCGTAAAGTCCCTCTCACAAAAAAAAAAAAAGTTAAGGCAGACCTGCACATCCCACCTCTTCCAGTAAAAAGATTACAAAAACCACTACTCAGAGCAGCCTCACTTTGAAAAACAAACCATGGCAACCATTCCGCCTCCCACGTCTGACTGCAACCCAACACACACAGGTAATTTCACTTATTTTTCCACAGTAGGGAAAAGTCAGAAAATATTTTTATTTAATAATGAATTTTTATTAGTAATTTTACAGAAACACATTTGTGTTTTTTTTTTTTCCTTCCTGTTACTATCAATCAAAAAATAAGTTCTCCAAACTTTTGTTTTTGTAGCAGTAACATTGGCCTGGGTTGTTTTTTAATCAAATTAACAATTTAAAAATAAAACTCCATGATTTGACAGGTCAAAGGCAAGGACAACAAAAATGAGGAATTCAAATAAAATATGCCAAAATTTATTCTTGGCAAATAAGACAAATCCTAGAAAGAAAATACATTTTGTTTATGTTGAAAAGATTTCCAGAAAAAACAGTGGTGTAGACCTCAAAATCTAGCAATGAGAAATGTTCAAAGTAGGTTGGAGAAAAAGATTATGTAGCACTGATGATGAGAAAACTATAACGATTGGTAAATTACACAAAGTCAGTATTGTATAGATAGGAGAAGGCTGATAGGATGAATAATACTGACCAGAAGAGTTAATTCACACAAATAACCGGAAATGATGTTGGGCAGAAGAATATGTCAAATCAGTTGAGAATAATCTGATAATAACTGAAACAATTCATGTTCAATGGAGGTAAACTGAGTCCATAGACATGTACAGAAGAAATCCAGAACAGTCAGTGTTCAAAGAAGGTAAGCTGAGTGTGCAGAAGAAATGGTGTACACCGATGATGATTGCCGGGTGTGGGGAATGCTAATTTGCTCAGGAATAGAATGATCTATGACCAGAGAGATTGCTTTGCAAGTAAACTTCCAATGAACTCAGAAGAAGATTGTGTGGAGGACTTCACCACATTAATTTAACTTTAGATTAGGAAACAAAATTGATGTGGAAAAGGATAAGCAAAAGACATTGTTACACATAAAATATGTATTTAACAAAATGTACAATATCAAACAATGACGTGAAAGAATGCACGCATTTAAGTAAGAAAAGGTTGAATAAAACAAGAGTTGTCTCTCTTTAACTATTATTTTTGTATTTCAAAGTTCACTGGAAAAAAGTTTGAGAGTTTCTTGTAATAATTGTTCTCGGAAGATTTACTGTGTAAGAAAAGATTATGTGAGTGTATAAGGAATGTTCAGCATATGAGTGGTGTGTGTGAGTGAGAAGGTTGGAAAAGTTCATAAAAGTTCATACGTATGTGAATGTGTGAATAATTATTTAATGTCTGACTGCCCATAGTCGAGACAAGTATTTTTTGGGACTACATCTTGCAGCAAGAAGAGAGAAAGAAAGCAATAGGCTTGTGTTTTCTATTTATAGATAATGTAATCACGTGATAGGATCAAGATTGCTGCACAGAAAGAATTATTCTTCACGTGCAGACAATCTGATTGGTTGGCATTGACCAATTAGAAGCTGATATTTCCTGAAAATAATTACTAAGTTGAGAAGGCTTCTCTGATCCACTTTTTTGCACAAAAATGTACAAAATTATACATTGATAAGGAAGTCGTAGCGGGATGCTACAATTGTATATGGCAGGAACAACTGCTATGTAGATGCCAGAACATTTGGTTGTGCACAGAACGAATGGTTGCAGGGGCTGTTGACAAGCACTGGAGATACTGAAACAAGAGGTTATGCAGTGGCCCACGCAGTCGGGGGAAGGAAACAGCAACCCATCAGACACTGGTTAAAGACAACCTACCCACTAAAGGCAGTGAATCACACAGTAACCCAGTAAAAAAAAATAAAAAATAAAAACCTTTAAAGAATCCTATCGAGAAGATTGCATACTGTTCCGAAGAACAGGATCACTAAACAACCCATAGCTCTCTCACTAGCTAAAAGTGCATCTGCCATTAAATATATCTTTAAAAAATGTTGTTGTCAGAATGCATGGTGATCAGTAAAAGTATGCACCTGAAATGCGTAGGTTAAGGACACTAAAATCAAGCATGTGCAGATGTTTAAATATCTGGGAAGTGTTTTAACAGAGGACAGTATGTGCGATGATGAGATCCAAATACAGATTGGGATGGCCAAGAATTCATTCCAAAAGTTGGACAGCATACTGCAACACAGGATTTCTTTGGTGACAAAAGAGTACTGAGCTGCTACATGACACCTGTCCGCCTATACGACAGCGAATGTTGGACTGTCTCCTCAAAGATGAAGAAGAGACTCGAGGCAGCAGAGATGTGGCTCTACAGAAGGATGCTGAAGATATCATGAACTGAGCGTGTGAGCAACGATGAGGTCTTAGAAAGGATGCAAACAAGGAGGAGGCTTATAGTTAACATCAGGAAGATGTAGATGAAGTTTCTGGGACACATAATGAGAAAGGGGTGTCTGGAGAATTTGATACTCACAGGTCAAATAGAAAAGGAGACAAGGGAAAGCAATGCATGACATAACTGGTGGGCTTAAGCAAGCAAAAATGGCAGAACATTATCTGCGGGAGTTGGCAAATTTTTTAAAGTTGACATTCCCGGTTAAAAGACTGCTGCAGATGTTGGAACGTTGTGTTCAGTTCTCAAGCAAAAGAGACAAAATCCCCTCTTTGAAAATTTTCCCAATTCTAAAATGCATTATAAGCAGTACAATTTTGGATAAAATAGATGATGAACTAATTCTAGACGTGGTTTTGTACCATTCAAACTTGGTTCTGCCTTAGTTGACTTCTAGTCAGTTAAGTGTCATACATGTTATACACTTGGGTGATCATGTCTCTTTCATTAGGTTACCATTTCATTCTGCAGTAGACCGGTTGCCAACCAAGGCTATAGAACCCAGTTTGTCCTTCTATTCAACCCATAGCTTGGAAAAGAGATGAATTCATACCTTTCCAAAGGATATTTCTGCATATGTGAATGCAACGGACTTGACGGGAATTCAAACTCAGCTCTCCTATTTCTCATTCCAACCTGACATCCATGACACCACAGCACACATCCTGATTCCCAATTCATAGCAGTTATATGTTATCATTAAAGTGAACGAAAATTGACATATTTTTTAAACAGTGCTCTGTGTGATATCACAAGTTACATAAGCAGCAAGTTTATTAAATGGTAATGGTAATATTTGGCACTTCCTTATAAGGAAACATTTGACATTCATTGACTGCTCAAGTTACACTTCACTACTTGGCCATTAGGCTGAGATTAAAATGTAATATCTGTTATTCTTATCTCCAATGGTAATGGAAATGCTTCCTTATGAGGAAACAATTGACATTTATTGATTGAGCAGTCAGTGCTATTTTAGTTATGCTTTTCTTCACACTCTACTTATAGAACTGAAATCAAAGTGTAGTTTCTGTTCTGCTCATCTCTGATAGTAATGGTTATATTAGCCATTTCCTTATAAGGAAATATTCGACATTCATTAACCAAGCAGTCAGTACTGCTTTTGATTGAAATTTATAACATTTTTTCTTAAAACAAATTTTCAGGTAAAGACATTTCTCAAGTGCAGTTGTTATCACCATTTCCAGTATTAATGATGGTCTCCTTCCTAACTTTTCTTTGAAGTAGTGACAATGTCAACATCTTTATGTCATTATTTTCTCTTCCACTTAATTGTAATTTCAAAAACTAGGAAGAGAAAAACATTTCATTTATTATGAGGAAAGTTTTATATTTAAATTTGTATAAAAAATCTTAACAATTCCTTTTTATTTTTAGATGGCTCATTTGCATCTCCAAAACTGTGGTGAAAGTTTACAGTATGAAGACGGCTGAGTGCATACATAATTTAAGAGGACACACCAAAGATGTCACTGGAGTTCAGTTTCATCCAAACAACAGAATGCAGGTAAAAAAAACAAAAAAAAAACTGTTCTTTTTCAGTTAATGCAAAAATTACCATCTCTATTTTTCTCATTCAATGCCTCTTTTCATATTTCTTAGAATGTGTGGTTAATCTTGGGTATGGAAGTAAGCTACATTTGGCAATAAGAACTCTGATCAGGAGATTGGGTGCTTTGAGGAGCATGGAATCACATTTTAATTGCTGTTGTTCCCAGGGTGGTAGCACCTGTTAGGATCCCAGCTATGTTCAAATTGTTAACGCCCAAACAAAATCGAAACACTATGAGAGTATAAGCATAAATCATTATAGTAAAAATACTGCCATGTTGACTGGGGCTTCAGAATATGCTGATTGCAGAGGGTAAGACCAACACCCTCCAAATGAAAGCATCCTGGGTAAGACAATAAACTACATCTGACAGCAAGGCCTCTGATCAGGAGATTTTGAGGGATGTCGAACCACCTCTTATTTGCTGGTGTTCCCAGGTCCACCTTGACTTGGAGTGGTAGCACCTGTTAGGGTCCTAGCTATGGGCAAATAGTTAACCACAAACTGGGGCCAAAACACTATGAAAGTGTAAAAATAGGTTTTAATATCAGCAATATATTTTTGTAAAAAATTATTACCAGCAATGAATTTTGAAAAAAAAAAATTCTTACCATTATATGGGAGGTATTTTTGCTACAACCTGTATATGACATGCTTGATATAATCAGGTATAGCTGGAGTACCTTGGGTTAATGGTAATGATATTTAACTGTACCTGAAATTTGTCATCATTTGATGGAGGCCATGTTGGAAACACTACAAATATTTTTTTTATTTTAATTGTATAACATTATACATGTGTATATACACAAACACACACACTCAATTATTCTGAAAAATTTATCATTTATGCTTGTCTTAATTTATTTCAGGTTATTTCTTGTTCTTTGGATAAAGCAATTATTTTCTGGGACTACAATGATGGAATTTTATTAAAGGTAAGTTCTTCAAATCACATAATGTAAAGAGAAATGAACAAACTGAGTTCAAATTTAGACTGAGTTTGTTGCTGGTATTATTTACATTATTCTGACTTATCCTGGGATGCTGAGAATTTGAAATTATTTTTATTTTTATTTTTTTTTTCCTTCAAAAAGTTGTTGTCCATTGTTTTTTGTTCATATTACCATCACTTTTGTTACCAAATATCCCACATTGTGATAATAGAAGATCTACCAAGAAAGGTGAAATATTGTAAGAACCTGGGTGCACATTTGTTGTGGATGATCTGGTGATCAAAGCACTTTCTATACATTTTCATCTTAGTAAATGGCTTTCTCTTTTAATTAGTGTAGCATTTTTTTTTTTTTTTTTTTTTTTTTTAATCAAAATTATGGACAGACTCATGACAGCAACTAATGCATATAGTGAGTTGTTTTGTAAAGGATCTTTTGTATTCATATAATCTTTTATTTTAATTCTTTGAGGTTTCTCCAATGTATTCTTTGTGGCAGTTATTACAGGTAAAAGAGTAAATTAAATTTTAGCTTATTATTTTGTTTTGTATTTAACATTTTATTGTTTTCACAGTAGTTGTAACAAATTACATGTTCAGCTTCGATAAATTCTTTTTCATAATAGTTATGATAATGTGGATGAGTAGAACAATATATTTTGATTTTTTTCGTTCATTATCACAGTGTGGGGTATTTAATAACAAAAGTGATGGAAACATGAAAAAAAAAGGAACTAAATGATATCTGATAGACCAGTATTTATCAACCAGCACCCTCTTTTGTCACACTTTTTATAAACAGTGCAGATCCACGCCCCACTCCACCGTGTCAAATTAAATTTTGAATATTATACTGAATTCAAATTTCATAGCTAGATAACACTTAGGTATTAGTTCAAAAATTATTTTAATATTGTTTTCATTTCTATTATAAATGCCAATGAATCAAATGCTAACAGATCACAACATCTATCAGAGAGATGAAATTTAAAATTTTAACAGGTCAGCAGATAGCTATTAATGTCAACAACTGAGCACAAATAGTTATTAATTTAAAAAAATTAGTAATTAATGTATAATATTATCCATAACTACATTTACAAGAAAATCGTTTTTGATAAAAGTTAAAATAATAACCATAAATACGTAAAAAATGCATATATTGTGGAAAATTCTTTTTTCTATAATGTAGCTATTTGTAGCTATGTTATAAGGCTTGTTACCTAAACAATAACAATACTGAATTTTTTTTTTTTAAACATAAAGTATTATTAATCACTAATAGCTGTAACAGTCTGTAAAAAAAAAAAAAAACTTAGGTTATCTCTGTTTTCAATGCAATGATTGACTTTGGTGCTTACTGGCTAAGGCTCTTACTCTAGGTTCCATGCTTCTTGGAAGTAATCACAGATCTCTTCATTTTGTAATTTGCAGGCGGTTGCTTTGTTTATTAAGAAGCATGGATGAGTATGTCTCTTTTCTTTCATGACTGACAAAGCAGTAGGCTGTTTGCCACCCAATGCTATACAATCAACTATGTCCTGCTATTCTACCCATAGCTGAGAAGAAAAAAGATGGATTCATATCTTTCCCAAGGTGGTTTGCACAGAAGTGAATATAGCAAACACAACTAGACTTCAAACTCAGCTCTCCAGTTTCTCATTCTAAGCCATCATCCAATACACCACATGGTTACACAAATGTAAATAATTTAGTTTGATAATTCTTATCTACCATTTGTTATTCAACCCACCCTCAGCTCTAAATGTTCATCCTACCGTAACCCGCCCCATTTATACTCTACTATAATATATGATGACATCATCACAAATAACACAAAGTCATGCAAACAGTAAGATTTTATGGGTCAGGTTTGAGCATGTTGAATGCTGAAGGGTTATGGGCAGGAAAAGTGACGCTATTTTATAATAGGACAGATCATTTGAGCTATCTGTAAATAAGGTGATCTGATTGAGGACTGGAAATCAGGCTACAAGGGACCCAGACAAGTCAAACGATTTTAGGAAATCATGTCTAACCCTTCAGCTCTTAATGTTCAACCTCCTGTAATCAGCCCCTTGTATACTCTGCCATTTTGAGCACCATTATTTATGGGGCATGCTGTATACTAGGGGGTTAAAGGACAAGGCTTACAGTCATATCACACTGAAACACTAGTTCCCATACGATCATTGAAGTTAAGCAATATCAAGCCTGGTCAGTACCTAGTTGGGTGACCTATTGGGAATACCAGACACTGTAAACTTAGATGCATGGAGGGAGCAATGAATAACGGCTTGAAGATCAGAGAGCATAGTTCCAATTCCAATTGTCTTCGTTGTATGCACTTTGGAAAGCAAAATATAATCAACCTGCAAAATATTGATAACCCGTAAAAACAAATCAGTCAAATTAAAGGATATAAATCTTTTGCATATTGAGGCTTAAAAAAATCTTTTAAAATGAGTTTGCTTAGTTGTCTAAAATGAATCCATTTTCTGTTCTGAAAGTGCTAAATATCTCAGCATTTAAATCACAGCTTGCAATTAGTTTATTAAATTAAGATTTCACTGTATAGGGAAATAGAATTCACAGTAAACTTGGAAAACTGGGAACTCACAATTACGATGTCACCAATTTTCCTTACCAACGCTTTAATTCATGGAATAATATCCTTATGGATTAGAGCATTAGTGAGTTCGATCCCTGGTCTGGGCAGTGTTCTTGGACTTAGTGGAAGTGGTGCAAGCAATAATTCAGTAATGCTCAGTAAGAATTAGACAATATATCTTTAGATGTTGGCAGTGGAACATGAAAAATCTACCCCTATAGATTAAATAAAGTTGGAAATTCCCTGTGTGTTACTCAGGTTGGCAAGCGTCTGATGAAAGCCAGAGAGCAGAGCAGCTGAAACATTATGATAACAACCATAAAGATGAGGATAATAGTCCACTTGTAAATAATGTTAACACTCTCTGCCAGAAATTCTTTTTTCTTTTTTTTTTTATTTATTTATTTATTATTATTTTTTTTTTATTTTTTTTTTTTTTTTTTCAGAGGTTCACACTGGGTACTCCAGTTTATGCAATGCTTAATTTTCTTGAATGCAACACAAAAAACATGCTTTTTTTCTTGAGGAAAAAGGGAGCTGGTAAGTAATACACTGATTTTTTTTTTCTCTCTCTCTCTTTCACTCTACTCCTCCTCCTTTTTTATTTTACTTTTTTTTTAAATCATTTCACCCCATCAAGGTGATAATGTCACTAAGACACAAGGGGTTACTAAGAGTGAGAGAAACTAAGGAAAAACATTATTGAGGTGAGAGGACAATAAAAAAACCAAGATTCAAAAACAAAAAGAGAAAAAACTATTATAATAGGATTCCCAGTTACATTTACCGATTTCAATGGTAAAATAATGTGACCTAGTTGCCAATCTTGTACTAAACTTAAATTCATATGGTTGAGGTACTAAAGAGGAAATCTCATTGAAACAATTGCCTTGAAAATATTTATAGAAAAGACACAGAGAATACAGAGATATATTACAGCAATGGGAAAAATAATTGAAACAGGGATGCCAGATCAGGACCAATAACATTGCAGGTTCTTCTTTGACTTTTGTCAAGAATCACTAGATATCTAACAGAAACACTGTTCTCTCTTTTTCTCGCCTTCTCTTTATTTCTGTTTTCAGACTCTGTGTTTTACTCTTCTTTGTTTTTGTTTTTTTTATACAATGTATAAACTTGTCACTCTTTGAACCAGGGGTCACCAAACTACAGCCTGCGAGTTGGATCTGGCCCTCAATGTTGCTACATAGGCCTGCTGATTCACTGTGCCACAAATGAGCTAAACTATAATTATTTATATGGAATTATCAGTAGATTGTAGTTAAAATTACTATATAGAAAAACTAAAATAAATGTAAGTAAAATGCCAAAATTTGGTCAATCTGATTTTTGCATCTGACAGTAATATAAGTTTTAGGAAAATCAGTGACATAAAAAATTGGCAACTTTTGATATCCAAGCACTTTTTGTGTAATTACCTGTAATGAAGTTTCTAAGAAAAGCAATTATGAACCTACTGCAGCAATTATGTTTTAACTTGCATTGCAGTGTTTAAACTGGTTTGAAGAGTGCAATATGTAAAAAGAATTGACTTCAGCAAATTATGTCATATTTTGCCTGAACTTATTATAAAATCTAAAGTATGTAAAGTCAGCACATGTAACAAGGTTGACTGATGAACATCAGAAAGCATTTCTTTTGGTTGGATGCTGTAATACCAAAACAAATATTAATTATATCTTAAAGGTAAACGCCAGTTTCAAAAATCTCACTTTTGTGCTGCTTAGTTTGTGAGATTCAGATATGTGTGCACTTGGTATGATATAACTATTTTATTGCTATTGTTGCCGCATTGGATAACATTTTAGTAAATAAGTATGTTTGTTGTCTTTATTTTTTGTGCATTCAGTGTATTGTATTGAACAAAATGGTTATCCGGCCCACACTCGTCATTCAGTTACCTGGCCCTCTGTAAAAAAAATAGTTTGATGATCTCCTGCTTTAGACAAAGAATTAAAAAAAAAAAAAAACGGGATTCAGAAAGACACAAGATTACAATTGACACTGCATTTAAATTTTTGAAGATCATATCTGACATTGTTTTACTGTAATAGGTTCATAGCATTTTTCCTAATTTAGTGTTTCATTTCAAAAATTGAGAAATTGTCAATATGCTTTCTTTTTATTTTTTTATTTTTTTTTTCCTCCATAAATGACCAATATTTACCTATCCCTAAACTAAGTCAATGCTTATAGGCTCAAATATAAAGGACAAATATTTACTTTGAGGACCAAGTATAAGGTCAGCCAGCTTCTATCTTCTCTGCATATGTTACATTGTTGTTGCTTGTAATCATGATCAACATCATCATCATCATCATCATCATCAGGGCATGATTCTTGTTCAAGTATTCCTGTTGAAACTATGGGTTTTTACAGAGCAATTGGGGAGAGAAAAACTCAAACAAGTATCAGGGTTCTTGATTCGATTTCTCTTCTCTTGCAACTAACCATACTTTATATTCTCAATCCTATATCAAAATTTAAACAAAGACAATCCACCATTGTCACAATTCCATATTTGCAGAGTTCAAGCTACTCCTTGGGTCATTTGGACCAAAGATCAGTATGGTGGGATCTTGCATTACATTCACAGTCCTGGTTATATATATATACTTTGTATTCATGCTCATCACTTGGAAATACCAGGTGCTGTAAGTTTGGATGTGCAGGTGGTGTAATGGATAATGGCTCCGAATTGTTAATTGTTCTGATTTCAATTGGGTTCATTATATTCACTTATGGACTTGGGAAAGATATGAATCCACCTCCACTTCTCCCCACCAGTTATAGGCTAATTAGTAAGGCTTGTCTCACTAAATCATTATTATTTCTTCCATTTGTTTTTTACCTATCTTTTTCACGTCTTTTTTTCTATTTTCTTGCTGATTTTGTGTCAGTTGTATCAACTTCACTATAAGTTACTACTGGGATAGCATAATGACTGTTATTATATTTTATTATCTGCATATGGTGTCTTTGAATTTGGGTATATATAGTTTTTAGTCGACTCAAAATTAAGGTTTTGATTTTTGAGTGGGTGTAGCACTGACTGGTCATGATATATTCTCAATTTTGTTTTGCGTAAAGCAGGTGTATGCATTAAGTCAATGCATAGAAAACGCATTTATGCAGTCTGCTTTTGGTCATGTAATGTAAGAGTTACAACAAAGTTTTTAACAGACAATGGAAAATGTGACACAAATTCAAATGAATAGTGAAAGATGCCTTCCAAAAGCTAAGCAAAGGATTAAGAAACAGAAACTTCTCATTAGAAACAAAGAAAAAAGTGTTGAACTATTATGAAAACTGGCTGGAAATGACCTAGCTATTTAATATTAATGGAAAAGTAGTCCAATTCAAAGAATGTAAAAGAGTATTGAACTGCAGCATAATATCAGTCCACCTCTATATCTGTGAATGCTGGACAATCTCCTCATAAATACAGAAGATACTTGAGACAACAGAAATGTGTTTCTACACAAGGAAACTGAGAATACTGTGGACAATAACAAAGAAGTGTAAACAAAAAGGACACTTATAATTGGAATCAGAAAGAGACAGTTGAAATTTCAAACATACATAATGAGGAAAGAGGGTTTGGAGAATTTGACACTCACAGTACATATTAAAGGTGTACAGTGAGCAGCCAACTTAATGAGGTGGTGTCAATGGATAGCAAAAAAAGAACTTGGAGGGATAGTAAGGAGATAAATATTATCTAGTGCTGCAAATAATAGGTAGTTGTGGAGAGCTGTGATAATTTTTTTTTTTTTTTTTAAGGCAATTCACCCCAAGCAAGACGGGCATGCCACTAGCATGCAAGGGCTTACAGGGGATTGAGAAAAAGAGTAAAGAAGCGTGTTTGAGGAAAGGATACAGAGAAGGACAGGGGACAAGCTAAGGGTGTCAGATGTCGATTGACATTACACTTGAGTATTTGAAGATTATATTCATCGAGGAAGCAAGGAAGGGGAAGAGAGTTCCACTGTCGGGAAGTGCTGGAGTAAAAACTCCAGCACTTCCAGCTGTTCAAGAAGAAGAGATGGTTATAGTTAACTGTTTTGACAGTGAAAGGGTGGGACCGAGATGCCAGCCTGGTAGCTTGTTTAAATTCATGTAGTCTGGGAAGCAGCGAAAGTAGCTCGTCAGAACAGTTGCCATGAAAATACTTGTAGGAGAACCAAATCTTCAGTTTTATTATCATGGGATTTTGTCTAATCTACTCATCTTTTTCCTTTTCTTTAAAAAAAAAAAAATTGAATAATGAAATATTTTAGATCTTTTGATATTACCTCAGTATTACTGTGTCCCAAATAATTCCCTCTTTTCAATGATGTTTCATCTTCATTCAACCAACATTTGATAACTGAACTTCTGATCTTCTCTTTCCAGTTTATGATTTGGTTTCACAGGAGATTGGCTCAGACAAACATCCTCATATTTTAATCACAGACTGCCTAAATGATGAACATTGTATTGGAGCTGGATTCAAGGTTTGCTTTTATTTTATTATACAGAGGAAAACATTTATATTTATCACAGCTGTTATCAAAATCAATTGGTCCCAAACACATTGTGTAAATTAAATTAAAAATTATCTGTTTATTATAATCCACATTTCAGGCCTTTTCTTATACTGCTATTTCTAGCAATGAATGTAAATTGTCATAGTTTTATATAAACTGTTTAATGTTATCAGCTGTTTGTTATCAAATTCACTCAATCCCAAATATTTTATTTAAAATTAATTTAAGATTATCAGCTTATTGTAATCAAAAGGTATTTTTTACAGTGAATGTAAATTATGATTTTTATAAATGCTGCTTAATGTTAAGTGATTTGCTATTGAATTTGAATACTAACATTACGGTGTCATACAGGCCCTTCATTCTATATACGTTTCTGCAGGATTCAAAGTTCGGATAAAAAATACCATGAAGTTGCTACTGAAATAATTTGGATGACTTCCAAAATCATTAAAAAATTTAGTCAAAGTGTTTCATGTTTTGCACTAAAAAAGCATCAATTAAAAATGTAAATATTTTTTTTTATAGACAAGGGAGGCAAGCATACTTAATGAAGGGGGCCCCCAAATTCTGTTAGCCAAAGGGCATCAGTCAGTGACGTGCTATACGTGATACATGCTTAGGCAATTATGTATCTTTCGATATATGACTGATGAGGCAGATTTTTTCCCCACAGTAGGTTGCCATTTCTTTCTGCAGTAGACCAGTTGCCATCCAAGGCTATAGAACCCAGTCTGTCCTGCTGGCACGGGGGAGAGAAGAAAAAGATTCATACCTTTCCCAAGAGTACTAGCACATAAGTTAATGTAATGGATTTGACTAAAATTCAAATTTGGCTCTCTGATTCCTCAATCTGGGCTGCTATCCAGTACTCCCCCATGAAGGCCTAAATATGGTCGTGTATGTAATCAGCAACTGGTCATCAGCAACTAAACTGTTTCTTTTACCAGGCTTTTCTGTTAAAGATGGGGACAAGACTTCTAGCATGATAAAAACTAAACCTATCAAAGGACAGGTGAACCTTCTTTATAGCTTTAATACTTTTCTAGCACAATTGGGGTAAGCTGGCCTCCATATATCTAGATATGCAGCCAGTGATACCACATTGCTGAGCAAAGGCAAAGTAACTCCGCCCTAATGTGAGGACTAGCCATGTACCCATGACCAAAGTGAGCCTTCAAGTTGGAGAACATCAGCTGTGAATTATTGTCATATTAGTATTCTGTATATTTAAAAAGTAGCACTTTAATGATGTTTGCGGTAACTTTTTAGAAGAGCCATTCATTTGTAGGGATCAACATTTCAAATTTAATGAAAACCTTTTTTTTTTTCTTTTGGTTTCGTCTTTTAGCAGATTTGACAACCCTCCATATTCTAAGTAATTTAAACATGAATAAATATACGATATCTCCCACCATATAAGATGTAATTTTTCAAGAAAAAAAAAAATTCTCTTTCAAAAATCACTGAGTGTTGCACCCAATTCGTCAATTTGAGATAATACAATATAATGTTTGACACAGAATTCTCCATGATTAATTGTCAGACTTTGTCCATTTCATAATGTGTGACGTCATTTGTTTACATTTGGATACGCATTGAGCAAATATGAATGTATGAAAGAAAATCATGCAGAATTGTGTTTAAAAAGCAGTAAAATTGACCTTGCTAACCGAACGCTCCTCTGTGGCCCAATTAGTTAAGGTACATCAGGCTATATGACGGTTCTGTATAGGATACAGGTTCGATTCCTGTAGAGTAGTTTCACAGTGGAGGCTTGTATTTCACTAAGTCGGTCCTAAAAAGGTTCGACGTACAAAACGTTAGGAACTTGATATGATAGGTAATGACGCAGAGAAATCTAGTGGTGGTCGCTGATACTCTTAGTACCCAACTAACAGTCGTCCGACATCAACTGACTGACCAACTCCCTGAGCCCTCTGGCGACTGCTACTACTTTTACTTATTATAGGTGGGAGAGTCTATTAACTATAGAATAGGTGTGTTCCAGTATAACAGACGCATATTTTCTATGAAAATTTCTCAGACATTCAGGCCGGTAAATGTTGTTAATACCGCTTATTATAAACAGAGCATTTACTTAAATATTTATATCTATAAAAAGAACGTATAAACATTAAAAAAAAAATGTCTTAAAAAATAAAGCATTGTCTTATGTCATAAATGAATAAAACTAAATTCTCCACCAATCAAAAAAAAAACATTAAATGATTGGAATATGTATAAAAGAATTTGAAGAGTTTACTTTCATTATTAATGTGATACATAGCTGGTGATTTGACTTGTTTTTTCTTCTTTCTTTTTATTTCTTTTTTCTTTTTTTGTAATCACATTTCAAAATTAAATCTTTTATTTTAGGGTCGATTCGTGGCCTGTGTAACAAAGCATGATTTGAAGATCAATGATTTAGCATCTAAAAAGAATTTCCGGTAAGTTTGACACAAATCATTTTTTTTTTTTAGTAACCATTTGAATTCAGATATTTTGCAATAATTGTCTTTATCATGAACAATCTGATCAGGATTTATATGAATGCTTACATTCATATATGTAAAATACATTTTATCACTTTAAACATTATTTTTTTTTGGGGGGTACTCATATTTAGATGCTTTGTTTATTTATTAAACCATATATTTATTTTCGTCTCCTGGCCTGAAAATTCAAGAAATCTTATTAAAGAAAAATATGCGCTCTCCAGCTGGATTTGAAGCGGTGTCCTCCTAGACAGAGGAGAGGTATTTCACTTGAAGTCATTATTTCAGCCTTGCTTGATCAACAAAGCTTCTTTGTGGCCAACTTGGAAAAAGCAGTAAATTTAGTCCCACACAAAAAAATCTATTAAAAACTTCCCAAATCATCATATTTCCATGTAAATGTACATGCTGAACTCAAAAATAATGACCAAATTTTGACAAAACCTACCATTTTGTAGTTATCAACAATACAAATTCAGACTCATTTGCATTCATTTGTCTGCCATTACAGCCCTTCTTTAAATATAATCACTGCGGAACACTTTGCCTGCAGTAGCTTAATTAACGGCCTTTTTTTTACTGATCTTACTTGTCTAAATTACTGCACACTTAAGTTGTGTCGAAAAGCAATGACAAGTGTTGTTATTTTTTCAAGTGTTTTTTTTTTATAGTAAAGCTTTTTAAATAAAAAAAAAATCAAATTAAATAATAAAATAAAGCTTTTCTTTTAAATTAAAAATAAAACAAATAATAATTAATGCGCAAACTTTGCACGAACTTTGACCCTAACCATTAGGGTTAGGGGTAGTAATCTTGCTCTTTTCAAAGAGGGTTACCCTAACCCTAACAGTTTGGGTTAGGAATCATGCTCTTTTCAATGTTCATGCAAATTTTGCACCTTAATTATTATTTGTTTTATTTTTTAATTTAAAAGAAATGCTTTATTTTCTTATTTAATTTGTTTTTTTAATTTAAAAAGAAAGCTTTATTTTCTTATTTAATTTGTTTTTTTAATTTAAAAAAAAGGCTTTATTTACCACTTGTCCTTGCTTTCCAACAGTGCACAGTAATTTCCACAAGTAAAAGCAGTAAAAAGGGCTGTACTAAAAGTCAGTACCTAGATGGTTGACTGCTTGGATGTGTGGTGTGGTGTAATTGATAATGGCTTGGAATTGATAAACATTCTAGCAAGCTAGTTCACACCTTCACAAATAAGACCTGTAATAATATGGCCATGTCCACAGAGGTGAATCATCCCAATTCCCTTTGTATTCTGTAAGAAGAAAGCTCTGTTCTTCCCAAGCACAAAAACAGATGGAACAGACTCTCAAGAGGATGCTTCCACAATCACTACACTTTTAGGTTAGCCATTATCTTTCCTACTTATCCTCATAATCTGAACCTTTTACCTCCTCTATGCATGCATCAACCTTATTCACTTATGCTCTACTTTGAGTGGCACTTGGTCCTTGTAATGGCTAAAAAATTAGAAATAAAAATTTCAAAAAATATTAAAGTTTTCACTTAATCTTTTCTCATTTCTAGACACCATGGACAAACGAACCAGAGTTATTTCACTTGTATTGCTTGCCACCCAAACGATGAATGTTTAGCCACTGGCAGCAGTGATGGCAGAATCATTATTTGGTAAGGATTTTCTTCTTTGAAATGTGTAGCAAGTGGGAAAATATTGGGATGCTTGTGAGCAGCACTGTTGGGATGTTTCTAAGGGAACATAGTATATATTTTCATTTCTGTTAACGTGATTACTCTCAATTGATGCCATGAAATAGGTGTTTCTGCTAAGAGTTAAATCTTGGAAGAAACTGTTTCTCTAGGGCAAGTGCCTTTAACTGGCTCCTCTGTGGTGCAGATGTCTGGACTATGGTCACCTGTACTGGCTTCTCTGTGGCATGGGCACCTGAACCAGTCCCTGTGGGAGAGATGTTTCACTTGATCTCTCAACTAAAATAATTTTGATACTCACAAGTGAAGAATCTAAAATATCCTTGTCTACAGAAGCTGTTTTTTTTTTTTGTTTTTTTTACATATGCACTAGAAACATAAAAATTATTGTCTTGTTCACACTTCTCACTAGTATTTGGTTTCTGGTTCCTTCTAAAATCTTCCTTCGCTTTTACTTGTTTGCTCTGTGACTCTACCTCGAGTGACTCTTGGGCCTTGTATAAGGTGAACATTGTAAAAAAAAAAAATACCTTATTTGATGGCATATAAAATACTACCATTTCAGCAATCAATTGTTAAGTAAAATGAGATTTTGTATTATATTTTCCAGTTCATCTTGGGTCTTATATACACATACATTTTTTGGCAGTTGTATTCTTCAGCCTTCTTCAGGATAATTGAATGGTAAATTGAATTGAATGCTGCTGGAGATCAGGGTTGCTATTTTTGCTTTAGTTTTTTGGTGCGGGGGGGGGCATAAAGAATGCAAAGTTGATACGAATCGCTTGAGAGATTAAGAGGAACAGAAAGAATTTAGGATTGACAAATTAACAATTTTTGGTTAGACTTTTTCCCAATTTAGTCACTAAAAATCTACATTTAATTTTCACCAATTTTTAAGGTTTTAGGTGCATCTACATTCAACTTACAGTTTCACTTTGTTGTTTACAATAATTTTATTCTTACGACATTTTAAAATAACTATTTCACATGGTGATCATTATCTATGTATGATTGATTTGTACATAAATAATCTTGTAATTTTTTTTTATTGGTAGTTTGCTAGCAACACTGTCAGCTTTTTTTTTTTTTTTTTTTTTATATCTGGTTTTTTCAATTCTTGTTTGTGCTGTTTTTTAACTTTGAAATTTGAAGTATGTTGAACAGTAATATAATTACTGCAGTTAAGCAACTCCTGTCAGCAATGGCCTCATCTTCTGGCATTGAACTGGTGCATTCCAAACAGAGAAACCATCTTGGAACAGATAAAACAGCAAAATTGGTGTTTCTATTTAAATCCACGAATCCAAAAACTGCTTATGTTGAATTTTAAAATTTCTTAATGGTTAAAATTTTATTTTAGAGGTTTGGTTTGTATCAACTTCAATGGGTTATTTAATGCTGACAAGATTTTTGTTGCTAGTAATATTTTTTCAAAAATGTATTGCTGCTAATTTTTTTTTTTTTTTTTTTTTTTTTTTCAAAAATGTATTGCAAGTAGTATTTTTTTCTTCAAAAATGTATTGCTGGTAATATTTTTTCCCTCAAAAACCTATTTTTATATTTTCATAATGTTTTAACACCAGTTAGTGGGTTAACTATTTACCCATAGCTAGGACCCTAACAGGTGCTACCACTCTGGGTCAAGGTGGACCTGGGAACATTAGCAATTAAGAGGTGTTGCCATGCTCCTGAAAACCTCCTGATCAAAGGCCTTGCTGCTGGACGTAGTTTATCATCATACCCAAGATGGTTTATTTTATAGTAAAAAAAAATTAATTCAGTTGATTAATAAATATTTGATTCAATATGTTTACCACTTTTCTGCCTTCATGACATTACATGAAAACAAAAAAAAATTGATTCATTTCTAAATCTTTTGCTTTAAATAAACATTTTTGTAAAATTGATTTAAATCGGTGGTATTTTTTTTTTTAATATTTGATTTAAATCTAACAACCCTGCTGGAAATTCACCCATATTCTTTATCTTGCCTCATTTGAAACCAGTTTCTTTTTGTACACTTATTACAAATGTACCAACTTCTATTTGTGGGCTGAGAGCCCTGCAACACAATAGTTCTCCTGAATGACCAGCTAAACACACATAAACTCAACTAAGCCCTAACTGAAGATGTATGAATGCTAAATTTTTTAAGTTTTAGAAATTTTTAATTTTAATTTACAAGTTGTGTCTAGACATATATCTGAGCCAATCTCATTTAGTTTATTTTATATAATTTTATTTTCTACTTTTAGTCCTTGTTATAATTTTTAATTAAAGTTATATTTTCCATTGTAAAAAATTGCATTTGAAATTTTTTGGAGAGAGAAAAGAATTGACTTCTCTATCAAGAGAGGGCAGAAAGTGCAACACTGAAACCCAAAGGAGCATTGGGATAATGAAAGATGCTTTCCAAAAGCTAAGCAAAGTGTTAAGAAACAGAAAAATTTCATTAGAAACAAAGAATACTGAACTGTTATCTAATAACGGTCCTCCTACATGGCAGTGAATGCTGCACGATCTCAAAGATGATGAGACTTGAAGCAACAAAAATGGGGTTCTACAGAAGGAAAAAATAATGTACCAAACATGTTAGCAATGATGGAGTTTTAGAGAAAATAGAAACAAATGGACATTTATGCTTAATATCAGAAAGAGGCAGTTGAAATTTCTAGAGCACATAATGAAGAAAGAGGGCTTGGAAAATTTGATACTCACAGGACATACTGAAAACGTGCTGTCACCTCCCTCTGTCTTTTCTACAAATACCTTCACAGTAACTGTTCTGACAAGCTACTTTCGCTGGTTCCCAAACTGCATGAATTTAAATGTTCTACTAGGTTAGCATCTTGGTCCTACCCTTTCACTGTTGAAACAGTTAAATGTAGCCATCTCTTCTACTCCAATAGCTTCCTGTCTCGCACTTCCCATCTGTGGAACTCCCTTCTTACTTGCTTCCCTGATAGCTGTAATCTCCAAATATTCAAATGCAATGTCAATTGACATCTCCGGATGCCTTGATCTATTCCCTGTCTTTCTCTTCATCCTTTCCTCTATCACGTCTTTTTACTCTTGCTCCCACTTGCATGCTAGTGGCACTTCCGCCTTGCTTGGGATAAAATGCTTTAAAAAAAAAAAGCTGAAGTAAATGGATGGCAGAGCTGGAGTTAGGAGAGACAACAAAAAGCCAAAATTTATTAACTTTATAAACTTGATAAGCCATAGAAAGCAAATTGTGTAGAGCCATGATTGCCAACATCCTGAAGAGACTCAGTACTTAGTTGATGATATAGTGATAAAATTCTATTTTTCCTTCATGAAATACAGGATTATAATTAAATCTGAAACCCTTTCATAGAAATTTAATCTTGTACAACTGGTCTTAGGATCCAATTCCCTGTGCTATGAGACAAATTCCTGACTATCAGGAAACAGTAGACGTCCTCCAGAAAAGTTTGTTTGAATAATGATATACTCCAAGATGGTAGAATGTTGATTTCTCTGCCCTAACCAATACCAAATAATCTGATTGAATTTAATTTTTCTTTATCTTTGTTTTTTAGGAAGCGATTTCTGCGAAACAAAAATGTCATAAAATCCATAAACCATTGGCATGCCCTTCCAGTCATGGACCTCAGTTACTCAGTTGAAGGTAACCACTTGGAAATATCAAGTGCTTGGATGTGCTGTTGTCTTACCTCCCTCTCGTTATTATTGTCTTTCCTCACTCTCTCTCATATTTTCTTCAGGAACTCGTCTGTATAGTGGTGGCCATGAATGCACACTTGTTGTTTGGCAATTGAATCAGCACACACGAGACTTTCTGCCACGAATAGGAGCACCAATAAAATCACTTTCTGTTTCTCCAGACAACCAATATATCATTGCCAGCCTTGCAGATAATGGTAAGAATTACATCTTCATTTTTTTAATAACCAAAATATATAAAATAAATTTATTAAAATTTGATTAATTTCTAATAGATATTATTTTATTGTTAATAGCTCAATTCTTTCAGTAATATTTGCCTTAATTCTGGACAAACCCTTTCTTCCTGATTTTTAATGCATTCCTATAGTAAAGTCATTAGCAATGCATTTTTGTTATACATATAATAGCCATATTCTATCAGTAATGCTTGCGTTCATTCCTGACCACTGATAATCCCTTTCTTCCTGATTTTCAATGCATTCCTACAGTAAAATAATTAGCAATGCACTTCCATTATACATATAATAACACTATTCTATCAGTAATGCTTGCATTCATTACTGACCATTGATAATCCCTTTCTTCCTGATTTTCAGTGCCTTACTATAGTAAAATAATAATTATATATATATATATATATATATATATATATATATATATATATATATATATTATGTCCCAGTATAAGATAAGAGCAAATGGAGTATAATTCAACTGACTGTAGCATTCATTTTAAAAATGGGGGGGCTCAATGCAAAATAGAGCTTCATATTATTTATTATAGGAGATTAAAATAAAACATTAAAAATTGCTACACAATATCTTTCATGTTCCAGCACTAAGCTGTGCCTCTTCAGGCAATGGTAAATAACTGGTGAGTAAATAATGTTTTTAATTTCAAAAGCAAAATATCACTTCTTTTTTTGAAAGAGAAGAGATGAGAAAACAAAAGATCACAATTAAAATGAGGTTTGTGGGTTTACCCTGATTGATCAATCAGGTGTCAGAGCTACGCTACATTAAAAATTAACCTAAAAAAGAAAATTTATATCATGTCGTGATGTAACCTGAAATAGAATCCTAGACAAGGCCATTTGTGGCAGACATGAAATTAATTCAAACTATATTCGAGTGGCATCACTGTATCATAACTGTGGACAAATGAAGCTAAGAGGAGGGGTAGGAAGATACTCAAGTGTATAGCTAATTGTAACATAGATTTTGTAGTTCAAAATCAAAAAGATTCTTTAAGAAACCAGTGAATAAAATTAAACCATTTAAAATTTTTTAAAAATGTGTAACATCCATATGAGATGTTTTTACCCTGGGTAAGACGTTAAACTGCATCCGCATCCTGAGTAAGACGATAAACTACGTCCAGCAGCAAGGCCTCTGATCAGGAGGTTTTGAGCAGCGTGGAACCACCTCTTAATTGCTGGTGTTCCCAGGTCCCCCCTGATCCGGGGTGGTAGCACCTGTTAGGGTCCCAGCTATGGGCAAATAGTTAACTATTACCAGCAATACAATTTTTAAGGAAAAATATTACCAGAAACAGATTTTTGACAAAACAAAATATTGTCAGCATTAAATAAACCATTGAGGTTGGTATGCCGTAAAACAAAATAAACCAAATCAATCTAAACCAAAGAATACATATTCTATTCATACGAATCTATCCTAAAAATGTTGTCGGCATTAAATAACCCATTAAGGTTGCTATGCCATAAAACAAAATAAAATAATCACTCATAAATGGTGCACCGCAATTTACTTACCAATTATAAATATATGAAATAGCACTACCAAATTCAAAGTTTAACCATATTGTAAAGTGAAAGGTAAATTATGTCTACAATTTACAGTTAATTCACTTCTTTGGTTTAATAGAGAATTTTTATCAGCAAGTCTAATAATTTCCAATTTGTCATGTAAGCTAAAAAGCAAGGTCCGTTTAAGGATTTACACGTTCTAGCTTTTTTTAATACTTTCCATTTTAGTGTCGGAGTTTTATTAACCAATTTTAAATTTCAAAAATATTTGGAAAGAGATGTTCTATTTTTATAAGTGCCATTGGTGAAAGACAGGATATGTTTGGTACCACCTAGTTTAAAAAAAAATTCTTAGTGCTACTAAATAAAATTTTTCAACAGTCGGATTTTCTATTGTAGAAATAGTGCTTAGATAAACAAGAGAGTTGGTCAGACATTTGTTTTACAATGGGCAATCATTATAATTTCTGCAATTGCATTTAACATTATCAACATTAGTAACTTTGGAATTTCCATTATTACTCAGGTTTTTATATTGGTAATAGATTTTTTAGAAAAATTTACATTTTATTTTTGTGGAAAATATTACCAGCAATACATTTTGAAACAAAAATATTACCAGCAATAAAAATCTTGTAGGCATTAAATAACCCACAGAAGTTGGTATGCCATAAAACAAACCAAACCACATATAAAGTTGGCATTTGGTAGATTGCAGTGTGTTTAACATCTTTACTAATTCCTGAGTACTTTACTGTGGATTGCTTTCCATTAATGAGTTTAAGATGTCATCATCAAAGTCTGATAAACACCCTGGTTTGTGTTCATCTTCAGGCACCATTTCTCATGAACAAAACTTTGTAAACCAATTTTTTACTTGCCTGTTAAGGCTCCTTCTTTGTTAATGTTAACACCTCCAAAACTAAACTTCTCTCTTTTAATCATCTGCAAGACCCCTTTCTGCCTTCCATCAGTCATGGCTGTTGATAACCTCCAGAAGAGTAACTCATCGTGCCTTCTTGGGTTGACGTTCTCAGCTGACATAAAGTGGAAAGACTATTGAATGGATTGCTAAGTCAGCTACTAAGAAAGTTGATTCATTGTGTTGTGCTAGACTAGCCTCTCCTTCCCCCTGAGGGGATGTGGTATTATAGTGTATGGAGGATTGATTGGTGATAGATGAGTTTTTATGGTGAATGAGGAAATTGTAACGAGTGAATGGGTCATGAATCCAATTAGCTAGGTATAAGATAGTGAAGACCAGCCTCCACCCATTCCCCCTTTTCGGCCTTGTGCCATAATTGTATGTATATTCAATAAATAAATTTTTCTCTCCAGAAGCTACCCTACATATCTATGTCTACCATTTGCCAATGCTTAGAATATTGTTGCCGCATATGTTCCAGTGCTCCTGCTATATGCTTAGAGATCCTTCATAAAATGTGAAGAAAAATCAGCAATATTATGGGTCCTGATCTGTCATCTGGTTTTCAGTCTTTTCCCCTCTGCCATAATGTTGCCTCCCTGTGGCTCTTCTATAAATACTTTTATGATAATTGTTCAGGTGAGCTCTTCACAATGGTACATAGACTTTATGAATTTAAGTGCAGTACTAGAGTGGCAATGAGGTCTCATCAATTTACAGTCGAATTGGCTAGATGTAAGCCTAAGTTCTATGTTAATTGTTTCTTTTCTTGCCTTTCTCACTTGTGGAATTCTCTTCAGGCTCCATGTTTTCCGGTTAACTTTAATCTTCAAAAATTTAAGTGCAATGTCAATCGTTATCTACTTGTCTTCCCAATTACTCTTCTATTGTTTTCACGCCTTAATAATGTTTCTGTTTTCTAATTCTTTCACACCCAGTAATGCCTTGTGTCTTAGTGGCTTTACTGCTTTGTTTGGGGTGAACAAGATTAAAAGAAGAATTAAAAACATAACCACTAAATATTTTTCTATGTCTCTCTAGTGTTATTCTTTGCTTGAACTCCCATAATATTACATGACTTTCATGCACTTTCGGTCCATCCATTTGTTGGATTAAGAAATTTTTCCTTTAATCCGCTGTGTATGCTGTGCAAAAATTAAGTTACGATTAGTAATTTGAATGATCAACTGGTTCCTAAAAACGGAAATTATTTATGACCCCATCTAACATAAATCATTGTGTCAAGAATAGACAACTCAATATGTCTTTTGCTCAGGGACCATAACTTATCTTAACACAGGACGTTGCCAAGCCGTTTTGAAAGGAAACTGAGTTAAATATGTGAGTTTTCAGGAACTTATTCTTCTTCTCTATGTCGTGTCCCTTCAGGATGTTTGTGATTATGGCTCTCCACAATTTCTTACCCTTTGTAGCTCTTAATAAATTGTCATTCTGTTACCTCTCCTAAACCATGTTCTGCCATCCATTTACTCAAGCTCGCTAGGTAGGTTATGCATTGTTTTCCTCTGTCCCCTCTTTCCACTTTCAGCCACATCACATTGAAACACTGGTTCCCATATGATTACTGAAGTTAAGCAATGTCGAGCCTGGACAGTTCCTAGATGGGTGACTGCTTGGGAATAATAAGTGTTGTAAGCTTGGATGTGCAGGTAGTGGTGTCTAATGACTCTGAATTATTAATCGGAGAGCCAAGTTCCAATTCCAGTTCGGTTTGTTATATTTGCTTACATGCAAATACCCTTGGGAAAAGTATGAATCCACCTCTTCTCCCCAGCCATGGATTAATTAATAAGAATAGTATCATTATTATTTGTTTTTAATTCTTACAATCTAAAAATATTTTCTGGCTTTAAATAACCTTTAAGGGGTTGTTAAACCAGAGAAAATGAACGAGTTGATTAATCCTCATGTTCCCTAGACATTTCAACTATCACTTCCGAATGTTAAGTGTCCTTTTTGTTTCTATTTTCTCTAAAATTTTGTTGTTGTTCACACGTTCAGTTCATGGTATTCTCAGTATCCTTCTGTATAACCACATTTCTGTTACTCCAAATCTCTTCTTCATTTGTGATAAGACTGTCTATTATTCACTACCTTGTAGAAGGACTGATATTACATAACTGTTCAGTGCTCTTTTACATACTTTTAATAGTTGATGTCTGATGTTCATCCTTCTATTTGTCATTCCAGATGTCATATAGGACAGATTGGTTTTCTTTTTATGAGTACCATGTTCATATTTTAATTCTCCATTTGAAATGCATTTTCATTTATCTTTTACAGAGATTTTAGTCATTGAAGGAAGCAACCGGAAAATTGTCCAGGCTATAATCGGCATCACTGTTCGACAGCTTGGCTACCAGAAAACAAACCCTTTCCCAATGGGTCTTCATTATGATGCCAACAACAAGGCTCTGGTCACAAATGGAAAACCTGGACATTTACAGTTTTATTGCCTGCAGACAAACAAGCCACTCTTTAATGTAATTACGATTTCTTTTAAACTTCTAAAAGTAAATACACCTTAAGAAAAAGATTGATAAATAATGAGGGTGGCCAAATTTGTTGATAACATCCTTATAAGTGAAAGATTTACATTAGGCTAAATTTTATATGCCTATACCTACCTTTCTTTTGTAGAAAATGACAATCCATACCACTAACATATGGAAGAGTTGTTATCAATTTTTTATATATATATATATATATATATATATATAATCCATAGGTATATAATACAAGTGAATCCAAATAATATAAAATATTAAAACTGACCCACAAAGAGAGCTCAATGTATTTATTATAACAGACCATATATAAATAGATAAATTACATAGAATAGAAATTCAAAATTACCCCATATGAATAGCTATTTCGCCTTAGAAGAGCTTCCTTGCAGGATTTGTCAACACCAAGGAGTTATTTTTTTTTTTATTTTGAATTTTTTCTATGTAATATATATATATATATATATATATATGTGAGAGAGAGAGAGATTTACTTATCAAGAACAATATTGGGTGAAAATGTATGACAAAGTAGAGAAACTTTTCTTGTGGTGCATTGACTTCATCAGACTAAATTTGTTATGTGGGTGTGACTACACATATGCATGACCATGCGACGTGGGGAATTTAAATTTTTTATTTTTAAATCTAGCCAATTTCTTTTAGATTCTTTTTTAAATCTAACCAAAAAACAGTCTAGATGAAATTGGTTAGATTTAAAAAAAAAAAAAAAAATTTAATCTAAAATTCCCAGCACCCCACATTTGTGTGTATGTGTAGTCACACCAAATAACCAATTTAGTCTGATGAAATTTTAAAAAGCAAAACTCGTCACAAGAAAATTTTTCCCGCTTTGTCATACATTTTTCCTTTTATTATTTATATATTATATATATATATATATATATATATATAGTGCACAATAAAATCTGAAATTAGCTCATATTACATGGATTTTATTGTGTACTAATTATTTACTCTGTAATAATAAATACATTAAGCTCCTTTGTGGATCAGTTTTAATATGTTATATGACTAGGATTCACTTGGATTATATACCAATGGATTTATTACCTTTACTATATATATATATATATATATAAAATGAACATTGAAGTCAACATTCAAAGGTGACTCCTCATCTCCAAAAAGTCAGACAAACTTACCGCTTTTGAGCATCTTACGTATAAAAATAAACTAAATCTGGCAGCAAAACCTCTGATTGGGAGGTTTTGAGGAACATGGAACTACCTCTTAATTGCTGTTGTTCTCAGGTCCACTTTGACCCGGGGCGT
This sequence comes from Acanthosepion pharaonis, assembly GCA_903632075.3. Taxonomy (NCBI): domain Eukaryota; kingdom Metazoa; phylum Mollusca; class Cephalopoda; order Sepiida; family Sepiidae; genus Acanthosepion; species Acanthosepion pharaonis. The sequence goes on along the minus strand of CAHIKZ030001435.1, from coordinate 694,014 downwards.
TAGCACTTGTTAGGGTCCCAGCTATGGGGAAATAGTTAACCCCAAATAGGGGCCAAAACACTATGAAAGTATAAAAATACATTTTTATAGTAAAAATTACCAGCAATACATTTTTGTAAAAGAAATTACTAATGCTCCAAGGAAATTAAATTTCAGCATTGAATTACCCATAAGGATGTTGATGTGCTACTAAACAAACAAGATTAATTTTATTCTTATATTTACAACATTCTAAAAACTAATACAATTTTTGTCATTTACCAGTTTATAAGGAAATAAATATGCAAATAATTTTTTATTCATAAATTTATAAACATTTACTAAATTATTAAAATATGTTAACCAACATATAAGGAAATCTTTATTATTTACCATTTTATAAATTCTGAATCAATTGGTAATTATTAGGTTGGTGCAAAAAATAATGACGTAATGATGTCGTTTTCTGACGTTAAAAAATACGTCCAAAAACGACATTACTACGTCATTATTTTTGCACCAACCTAATAGCTACTGTTTTGCCAATCAACAATAAACTTGTGTAAACAAACAATCTAATTAAAAAATATTATTTTTGTTGTCAATTCTCAAGAAACAAAAAATGTATAAATTCACTTTGATGTGTTTAAGTTTTATCCCAATTCTAATCACCGCTTTTTAAAACAGTAAATATTGGGGTGAATTAACAGAAAAGATAAAAAAAATACCAGCAAGTACTACATGTTTCTAAAAGAAATTACTAATGCTCCTAAGAAAATTAAATTTCTGCATTGTTTTCACCCCTAAGGCATTGATACACTGATAAACAAACAAACCATCTTTGGGGCATCCAATTGTTCCAAGCGATATTAGTTAAGTTACAGATGATATACTTTTTGTTCTAAAGGCTTTGCTTGATCTCTTTCCTGATTCTGTAGCTGGATGTTGTCGGATTGAATTACATCTCCCCTGATAAACCTGATAAGCAATGCAGTGTGCTGGAGGTTACAAGAGCAAGCTTCAATGAAGATGGAACTTGGCTGGCCACTGTTGAATGTTGGGAAATGCGTGGATATGATATAGAAATAAAAATGAAATTCTGGTTTTATAATTCCAAAGAAAAAAAGTAAGTCTTATTTTTCTTATCCGTTTTCAAGAATTAAATTCAAATGTAAATAATGCTCAACTTTGTAAATTGCTTTTTAATGGTCAAGTTGTGCAGTAGATATTCGTCCTGGGTATGATGATAAACTACATCTGCATCCTAGGTAAGACAATAAACTACATCCAACAGCAGGGCCTCTGATCAGGAGGTTTGAGGAGCATGGAAATACCTCTTAATTGCTGGTGTTCCCAGGTTTAGTAGCACCTGTTAGGGTCCCAGCTATGGGCAAATAGTTAACCCCCAAACTGGGATCAAAACATGTAAAAATAGGTTGTATTTTTGTAAAAGATTATTGCCAGCGATGAATTTTTGAATAAAAAATTTTCAGCAATACATTTTGAAACAAAAATATTACCAGCAATAAAAATCTTGTAGGCATTAAATAACTCATTGAGGTTGATATACCATAAACCAAACCAAAACCAAATGCAGTATATATATATATATATTAATCATTATTTCATCAATGACAAGGCAATAAAGCCACTAGGAGGCAAGGAGACTATTGAGTGTTAGAGAATATGAGAAAAACTACTATTAAGGAGACAGAAGGTAATGATTGAAATTGCATTTAAATTTTTGAAGATCAAAATTGACTGGGTAACAGGAAGCCAGAACAGTTCCACAAGCAAGAAATGCAATAGAAGAAACCTTTAGCCTAGAACTTACAGTTACATGTAGCCATTTCAACTGTAAAATAATTAGACCTTGCCAGCATCTAGTACTGCACTTAAATTCATCAAGTCTAGGTATGCTAGAGGAAAGTTCATCAGAACAATTACCATGAAAGTATTTATAGAAAAGACACAGGGAAGCTACATTACGGTAGTGGGAAAAGGACTGAAGCTGTGATGCCATGACAGGACCAATAACATTGCAGATTCTTCTTTAGATTTTATCAAGAATCTCTAAATATATAGCAGGAACACCAAACCAGATGTAGCAGCAATATTCAAAATAAGGATGAATATTAGACTTATAAATATGTAAGATAGATTCTGGTGAGAAAAATTGTCTAGTGCAACATAATGAACCAGCTATCCTAGCAACAGACTGAGTAATTGATTCAATGTACTCTTTCCACTTCATGTCAACTGAAAACGTTGGTTTGAGAAGGTGCAATGAGTAACTCTCCTGGTGGTTAACACCAGCCATGCTGATGGAAAGTTTAAAAAAAGTGGGGGGGGGGGTCCTCTCGGACAATTAAAAGAGAGCAGTTTCATTTTTGAGGGATAAAACTAACAAGCCGCTACTTGCCCCATTTAACAACAAATTTTATGTCATTTTTGAGTTCACTTGCCAATTTGACCTTATCCAACTTATCTTACTTACTATTAAGACAGGCTGGCATCTGCCAATTCTTTTTAGCATGGCCTGGATACTGTTCATGTACCGGCATCAGTCCATGGACCACAACTTTGAGTAGCACTGTTCTAGAGTATCTATTTTATCATCTGCAGCAGAAAATACAACACAAAACTTTTAAACTCAAGTGAAAATATTTTTTAAATAGTTTCATTATTTTTCTGTATTATTCATTATTATTTATGATTTTTGTCTTTTTATAAATATTATCCAATAATAAAGAGTTGAGTAGCTACAATAGAATTTTGATGAACTGAAGATTTTTATTGGTATCCTTTAAACTCATGGGGGTGGGGACTTTTTTTGTATGGGATTTTTTTGAAAGTATATGCACAAATATTTGAAGTTCATAATTATTTATCTTAAATTAAGAATAAACTGATACATAATTTTTTTTTTTTAAATTAATTTATGTATATTTTCATCCTTTACTTTAAAATCTATATATCCATTTGTTCATTAAGAGAAATCTTTCTGTAACCCTCTTATGATGCGATTCTGCACGTCACTGCACAAGTTGTGATGACATCCAACATTGGCTGTATGCCTATACACTGGCACTCACTATGTTCTATAGATTCGTTTCAATTATGGCCATGATCTACGTGAACAAAGAAATAATGACAAATGCTTTTCAAGACACTCGTTAGGTCAGGAAGTAGCAAAAAAAAAATGGTTTCTTACTTAATAGGCAATGTCTTCCTTCTGCTTCAAGAAAGCCAACTTCTGGTATCTGAGGTCTCAATAAGTTCTGACCATGGAAAACATATCCCTACACTGCCTGGCCACTTCACTCACTGTCTGATTGATTCATTATATGGATACTGACTGAGGGACCCTCCACCCCTTTCTGTCCACACGTGTTCCACCAACTGGAAAGGGGGACCAACAAGACAGGTTTTTGGGAGTCAGCCATAAAAGTAAGATCCGTTGAAAGACTGTCTAAAAACACTAACAAAACTTTGTTTGATGATTCAAAGGTGGGCTGGAGACAAGATTCCTGAGAAACCCTGGTCATTAAATTGGCTTTAAAGGAAAAAATATATATCTATTCATCTCTTTAGGATGTGTGAGAAATTGTATTGCTACAACCCTACCTTAAAAAAAAAAAAGAAGTCTGTTTTCATATGCAAAACAGCTAATATGAATGAACCAGTCTATTTGAATAGTACCATGTTTGTAGGTGCTTGTTATGCTTTCTTGTATATGATGTTTTAAAAAAAACTTACCCTTCCTATGCTTATTTTTCAGGTTAACATCTTTATTTTTTCACAACATTTCAATAAGTTGGGATGTTAGAGCAATATTATCTTTATTCTATATTAATGAATCATTATAACCAATTGTTATTAATTCGTGTTTACTTTCATTTTAAATTTACAATTGTTCTTTAGGGTGTCATTCTATTCTCATCAGTAAAAAAAAAAAAAACAAAATTACACAATAAAATTTAAACTGAAAGTAAATACTAATCAAAAATAGAATGGTTGACAATCTGATAAAAAAAAATGATGATGAAAAAACACATCCAAACTTTATAAGAATGATTGACAATGTTTCATCTGATAAAAAAATATGATGATGAAAGTAAATACTAGTTAAAAATTAATAAGTAAATTAAATGCTACAATATTTATTTTGTCCTCTAAAAGGACCTCATTGGACTAAAGTAATGTTTTTGTTGATCAGATTTTATGTGTGTAGGAGGCAGAAGGAGGATATAAAAATGCAAGTGTCTATAATTATGTACTGACAAAACAGAAAAGACATTTAGAAAAATTGACAATACTTCTATCAAATAAAAATCTGATTTATTCTTTATTTCCAATTTTGCTCTGACTACTCTGGTCAAGTTGACAAGGGGAGAAAAAAAGCAACTGAAAAATGAAAATGTAAGTAAATACTTGTCAAAATTGAAATGTTGACAAAAGCAACAAAAGTCAAATTCACTGATGTGAAAAATAAACAAAATAAGAGAAATGTTTCATTGAAGAATTTTCAAAGACACCTGAACCTGTCTTAGAATTTTTTTATGCTCACCTGTCCTTTATATTTTGTTGTGTTTCTCCAGGTACATTCTTAACACGATGATTGAGATGCCCCATTCTCAACAGGTAAATAGTCTCTGCTTTTGCCCTCTGAGCTCAATTCCATCCAGCAATGGAAGATTGCAACAGGTTGTCACATCCAGCAACGATGGGAAATTCAAACTGTGGAAACTCTCTGATGATACAAATGCACAAAGTAAGTGAAAGTTTTTTCAGATCCTTATCTCTGATTTGAACTTCAGAACTGAAAAATCATTTAAGATTTTTGCTTATCTTATTGAAATGCTTGATGATTTTTTTTTTTTTTTAATTGGCCTTTTGCATAAAATCCTTGAACAAAAATCTGAAAGAACATTTAAAATTATCTGTAATAAGTCCCAATAAAAAGAAAATATATAAACAAAAATTAAAATAATTCAAATTGAAATAAGGTATTTGCTCTTTCCTTTAAAACCCTTTTCTCTTTCTCTCTCTCTCTCTAAGGTTTTCTCTATATACTTCTCTCTCAACTAATGAGAGGGCAACCCTCAAATAAAAAGAAGAAGAAGAAAAAGAATTCAAATTGAAATAAGGCATTTGCACTTTCCTTTAAAACCCTTATCTCTTTCTTTCTCTCTCTCTTTCTTGCAATCCCTTCTCTTTTGCTTCTAGCTCTGAAGCATCAGCTTATATCATTTTGACCAGCTCCAAGATTTTGACAGAAACATTGATTTTGGCTAATGTTGTAGATTAGCTAGCACCCCTTCAGCACTCTACCAGATGGCCTGGCTCATAGCCTTAAATAGTCTACAATTAAGGACTTCAGCAGTTGATTAATAAGTTGATACTAAGCGAATTAATATTTGGACTGATCTGACTTCGTTTGGCTATACCCTCCTCTATTCCTTGTAAATTGTCACTGGTGCTGAATAAATATATTAAAAGCACTCATCCTTCTCTGTGTATCATTCACCTCGATGATACAACAGTTAACATCAAAAGTCTCTTTGTGTTAATTTTTTTTATTGGCCAAAATTATTTTATTTTCTGGCATTCCTTTCTTTTCATTTTTTTTTTTTTTTTTTTTTTTTAACAGAAGCTATGTGTAAAGTCTCCTTGATTTTTGTTGGTTTTCAGTCATAAATTAGTAGGCTCTATTCCTGCAAACTTCTGGCATTTTTAACCGGGTTCAGTCTTTCCTCCTCCTTCCTTTATTTGAGGGTTATCTTCTTGTGAGCTAAGGGATGGATAGAATGAGGAGTTTGAAAAGAAAGGAGATAAGGGTTTTAAAGGATAGCACAAATGATTTATTTTAATTTGAATTCTTTTTATTTTTGTTTATATATCTTATTTTTATAGGGACTCACTACAATTTTATTGAGCGTTTAAGGAAATACCTGAAAGAACATTTAAGATATTTTATTTAATTGACCTTTGCAGAAAATCACTGAACAAAAAACTGAAAGAACATTTAAGATTATTTTTTTATTTTATTGACCTTTGCCAAAAATATGTTTGCCATAATCAGCATAAAAATGTCCCATAAATTTTTTAACTAAACTTGAAGAAACCTACAAATTTTAAAATAAATAACAAAAAAAACATTACATTTTAACTGGATTTTCAAAAGAAACTTAACATATATCAGAGAGTTTAAGACCTCTGCCTCAATTTGTATTTACTATTACAACATTATACTGGCAGTAGTTTCCAAAATTTTTCCTCTGCACTGCATTTTCAGAATTAAAATTTGCTCACATCTCATCAAATTTTATGTGATAAAAAGTACATAAAGGGAGATAACTGAATTCAATGTCCGTGACATTATCATTGATAACTCTCTCCTCCAATTTGCAGAGCTTAGTTATTATAGTCTTAATACCTGATATAATGCAAAAATATCAATGACAAAATCAGTCAATAATTATTTATACTGGGACTCATGCATGCCATTACAAGTAATCCATAATAACAATTGAAATTTTGAAATCATATTTATTTTTGGCATATGAATTTTTTCAAACTGTTTCTAAATCTTTGTCTTTCAATCATTCTGCTGCACCAGCTATCCTCTTCTGCCGCACATATAAGGCGCCCCACACTGTTTGGGAACTGCTGGTCTATGGTGTCAGACACCTGAATTTTTCATACATAACCCAAAAGATTTTTTTTTTTTTTTTTTTTTTGTGTTGTTTTGGGGGGAATATTTGGGTTCTTATTTATCTGAAGTCATAGAGAAAATTTCCCGAACAGTATACAAATACATATGCAACTCAGTCTCTTTGTTTCTAAGCTTAATGAGTCAGTCTGCCAATAGGCTTCACACTATCTACTCCTTTTCGATTATGATGCAAAAAGAAGCTGAAAAGTCCTTGGCCGAACCAAGAAGGTATCTAAATATAAATTCAGATTTTGGGAAGTGAATCAGGCCAAGTATTCTTCAGAAGTTAACTCTCAAATTTTGAGATCTGAATTCAGGCTTAGGCCCATGTTTGCCAAAAGGCATTGGACAGAATGTCTCTGCAATTATGACTGACAAATTCAAACATGTTTGCATAAAACTAAGCCTATCTGCTACCAAGACCAAGGAAATGTTTTTGGTCAGTGTTCTTTAGGTTGAATATAGAACATGCTACAATACCAATTGTGCTAAACAAAGACATCCATATGGTGTTGAAATGTGTGCTGGCATGACTCAGGTATGTTGTTTACTTTGTTTAGCAATTTTATATTGATTGGATCAACTCATTCATGGCAACCCATGTAACCCAGGACATTCCATAGCTTGGGATTCTTTTGAAGTATGATGGCAATTCTGAATATTGAAATTTTTTTTTTCTTTTTTAAATTGAAGAGGATTTGTTGCTTATTTCTTATTTTAATAATGTTTCTTTTCAGGTAATTGGATTTGTGAATCTGAAGGCTTTTATCGTGACTTCATCCCCAGAAAGACATCATTTGCTGAAGATGGATCTCTTCTTGGTGTGGCTTTCAACTACCTGATCACAATATGGGATCCAATGACCAATTCTCTGAAGAAGCTCTTAGAAAATCCTCTGGATCATTCTACTTGCAAGTAAGTTACTTTTAATTAGCGATTCTGAGTTGGTTACGTTTAATTAGCAAATTCCGAGTCGGCCACTTTTAATTAGCCTTTAATTAGCAAATTCCGAGTCGGCCACTTTTAATTAGCCTTTAATTAGCAGATTCATGGTTAGGCACCTTTAATTAGCAATTCTGAGTTGGCCACCTTTAATTAGCGATTCTGAATAAGTTAATGAGTTGATATTTGAAATGCTTCTTGCAATAATGTTTCTCATTACTATTAACATGTTTTGTCACTACACATGTTTGAGTAGAAATCAATTTATTTTTACAAAATAATTGATATTACCTGGCCTGAATTTTTCTGGGGTCTTTAAATAAAGAAAATGTGCTCATCAGCAGGATTTGAACCTGTATATAGTGGAAACTACTATATAGCATGCTTTTACACCAGTCAGACCTGAAAGATTTCACAGCAAAAGCTAGGTTCTGTTACTCTTGTGAAGGAAGCATAGCTTTTTGTTGTTTTAATGTATTTTCTTTTATTATTCTCTCTCTTTAATTATGTTTTTCTTATTCTTTCACACTTACTAACACTGCGTCTTTATTGCCTTGCTTGGAGTGAAATGATTTAAAAAGAAAAAGCACATCTTGTGTTAAGATCTTTTGGAGTCCACGTCTGCTATTTTGTTTTTTGAATCTGAAACCTAAACAGTAATTTCTTAATGGAATTAATGGATTTTTAATCTGGCATTATTCTTCATTACTATAAATAACTAGCAGTAGAGCCCGGCGTTGCCCGGGGATATAACAGTAAGAGATAGATCAAGTATCCACCATCATAAAGACTGAAAAATAAAATTGACAAAAATTATTGTTTAAGGTTGACGGACATGCATGTCTTAATTAGTTTTTTTTTTTTTATGAATTGGTCAAACCCAAACTCAAAAAAAACATTGTTTTCAATCGTTATGAGTCTCCCGATTGAATAGAATTTTATTATAAATAATTGTCTTGTAAATGGAATTTTTAAAGCATACTGAATGTGAAAATAAAGAAAAAAGTGTGCAAGAGAATAAGAAACACTACCTGCCAAAAAAAAAAAAAAAGTGAATTTTTGTTTTATTGGCTGAAAAATATAGGAAATCCGCTCCCATATTTAAAGGAACCCACACACACAAACAACCCGATGTGAGTTGTCCCCTTCCATTTTCACAATGTCTCTTAATCGTGTTTTCAAATTGATTTTGTGCAAAAACAATTATATTTTTCCCATTTTTAGCGCTGTTAGAACCACCACAAGGTAATTTTATGTAGTCCTGTGAAGTTTTGTTGAAATCGGTTGAAAAATGTAGGAAATCCAATCCAATATATAAACGTTACAGACACACACACAATCTGCGTTTTATAATAAGATGTGCCATATTACCTCCTGTCCCTTATAGCCCTTAATAAATTTTCTCTCTCTATTATTTCTCCTAAACCCTGTTTCACCATCCATTTACTCAAGCTCACGTTATGCGTTGTTTTCCTCTGTCTCTCTTGCTTCCAATCTGTTCTGTGAGTATCAGATTTTCCAAGCCTTCTTTCCTCATTATATTCTCTAGAAACCTCAATTGTCTCTTCCTGATGTTAAGTATAAGTTTCTTTTATGTTTCCATATTCTCTAAAGCTGTATCATTGCTCACATGTTCAGACCCTGGTATACTCAGCATCCCTCTGTAGAATAATAAAAGTCTCTTCATCTTTGAAGAGATTGCCCAGCACTCACTGCCATACAAGAGGACAGATACACCATGTAACAGTTTACTACTCTTTTCCTTGTTTCTAGAAAAGTTTTTCTGTTTTTTAGTTCATCCTGAATATGTTGATAAAGTCCATCCAGTGTCAAGGCCTCAGATCGGAAGACTGGAGGTCTTGAGGAGTGTGGCACCATCTCTTAATTGCTCTTGTTCCCTAGTACACCCTGACCCGGTGTGGTAGCACCCTTTTAGGGTCCCAGCTTTGGGCATATAGTGACCCCCCACACACACACACACCACCACCACCACCACCAAACAAAAATCAACAGTACATCTTTATAGTAAAATTACCAGCAATAGATTTTTATAGCAAAAAGACAATACAGCACTAAAAATGAATAACAATACATTTTTGTAGTGAAATTACCAGCAATGTATTTTTTTTAATTACCAATAATACATTTTATTTTTTTAAATTGCCAACATTTTATTATCTACAAACTATATATCTAAAAAACATAGATTTACCCTGAAAGTATAAAATTGTGTACAAAATATCTATCGTTAAAGGCATAAAATTATGTTCAAAATATTTAGATTTCAGCATTAAATAACCCATAGAGGTTGATATTCCGCTAAACAAAATCAACCAACCAACAATAACTATTTATAGTATATATTTAGTTGAAGCCATAAAATTGTCTTCAAAATATTTAGATTTCAGCATTAAATAACCCATAGAGGTTGATATTCCGCTAAACAAAATCAACCAACCAACAATAACTATTTATAGTATATATTTAGTTGAAGCCATAAAATTGTGTTCAAAATATTTAGATTTCAGCATTAAATAACCCATAGAGTTGTTGATATTCCGCTAAACAAAATCAACCAACCAACAATAACTATTTATAGTATATATTTAGTTGAAGCCATAAAATTGTGTTCAAAATATTTAGATTTCAGCATTAAATAACCCATAGAGTTGTTGATATGCCACTAAACAAAAAAAAAAATCAACCAACCAACCAATCCATTTCTTAGTACTCTGCTTAGCTTTTGGAATGCGTCTTTTGCCATCCCAATACACCTTCGGATTTCAGTGTCACACTTTCCATCCTCTGTTAAAACACTTCCCAGATATTTAAATTTCCACACTTGTTTGATTTTGGTATCTCTTGTTTTGCAATTTGGGCTTGTCCGTTTGCTAACAATCATGCATTCTGTCCTTTTGTAGATAGATATGCCATATTTAAAAACTGGGCAGCTATTTCAAAATCATAGGCCACACATTAAAAACACTAATCATTTTTAAAAATCATTCATTTATCATCAGTATCAGTCTAATGACCAGGTGTGGTCATAGGTTCACTGCACAGGTGAGCATCTGGCCAGCTCCTTCTATATGTCTCAGTTGCTCACTAATATCTGTCTCTGTGAATGGCTTTTCCAGTCTACTCATTGACTTTGTCTGCTCATTTTTTTTCTTCTGTCTGCCTCTTCTTTTTGTTCAGTCATTTCACCCCAAGCAAGGCGATAATGCCACTAATGATGAAAATGAGAAGACTTAAGTGAGGAGAAAGGACAATAAAAGAACAGACGATAGAAAATGGTGATTAACATTGCATTTAAATTTTTCAAGAACATAGATGTCAGGGAATCCAGAAATCAGAAGAAATTTCCAGAGGTGATGAAACATGAAAAAAGAAACTATTAGAGTAGAACTTACAGTTACGTCTAGCTATTTCAACGGTAAAATGAGTCTTCGGTATGATGGGTATCTCAAAAAATTATTGTATAAGTGTTGAACTGTTTTTCATTTTTGTATTTTATTATTTCACCTTCAGGCAATTATCATTTGGAAGGAAAAGTTGTGCTCATTTACTTGTTTCTGCTTCACAATCCATGATGACCGTTTGGAGTCTCCTCACGTGTACTGGTAAGTTAGCATCTCTGGTTGGATTAATTAATTAATAATATTGTGATTAGCATGCTAGCTGCATAACTTATTGGCAGGCTGAATTCAAATCACAACCAAGTCTGTTGTATTCACTTTGCACTGATACCTTTAGGAAAAGGCTGAATCCCTCTCTTCTTCCCCCAGCTATAGGTTCAATATCAGGTCAGACTTGACTCTAATCTTGGTTGGCAACTTTCTTAATTCAAATCCTATAGAATAGGCAACATGAAACTACTAAAATTTACAGATATTAAAAAAAAGAAGTTGTGGAGAACCGTGATCACTTATGTCCTGAACATGATTAAAGAAAAAAAAAAAAAAAAACTTGTAATAGTAAATAGTGCTAATCACTGTCTATGTGCAGAGAGCCAAGTTTCAATTCCAGTCAAGATTATTTTATTCTCTTACACAGAAATATCTTTGGGAAAAGAATGAATCTACTTCTCCCCAACTATGGGTTAATTAGTAGGATTTGTATCAGCAAATCATTATCTCCAAAACAATTATTACCATCAAAAAATATTTTCTGGTTTTAAATAAACTGCAAAGGGTTGATAAGCCATAGAGAACAAATCAGTCAATCTGTATGTGGATTTTCAAGTTGATTTTCACAAAAGATAATAATAATCTAAGCCAGGTAAAAAATTAAGGCTTGGATCACAACTGATTACCACAAAACAATTCCTTAGTACAGATGGTGGGTCAGTAAGTCATGACTCTCTACCTCCTCTTCAGGACATTGGCAGTCATGATTCTCCCCAACCTCTTCAGGACATTGGCAGTCATGACTCTCCCCAACCTCTTCAGGACATTGGCAGTCATGACTCTCCCCAACCTCTTCAGGACATTGGCAGTCATGACTCTCCACAACCTCTTCAGGACATTGGCAGTCATGACTCACCACAACCTTGTTCTGCCATCCATTCACACAAGCTCTTCCCATTTCCTCTTGACTTCCAATATGTCCTGTGAGTGTCAAATTCTCCAAACCCTGCTCTTTCTTTATGTGTCTAATAAATTGCAGCTGTCTCTTTCTGATTCTGAGTCCTTTTTCTTTTCCATTTTCCTTCAGACTTCTTACATGCTTTGTCCATGGAATTCTCAGTATCCTTCTCTAGAGCCACATTTCTGTTGCCTCCAATTTTCTCCTCATCTGTGAGGAAATTGACCAGCATTCACTGCCATAGAGAAGGATCGATATTATATATTTCAACACTATAAAAAGTTTAAATTAGTTAAAATCAAATTTTTTTTAGCAATACAGTTAAAGAAAAAAAATTAAGCATTCATTTTATCTCACTAATGTAGGTTTTGCTCTTTCAAAATAAAATTCTTTCTATTGCATGACAACTCTGCCTTGTTTGCAGAATATGCCAAAGTGATGAGTTAGAAGCCATTGTCAAAATGCAACACGAACAGAATTAATAAAATTTACAACAAAAAGAAAAAAGGTCAAACAAACAGCAACAAACAAACAAGCAATATAGTTACAGCAAATCAAATGGGTAAGAAGGCAAAAGAATTCACAAACTTGAGTTAGTGTTTGTACACAAAAGCAAGGTTGGACAGTGAACACACTAGGTCTGTCTAGTAGTTAAGGTAGATCTGGACTGAGTCGTGTCAAAACACAAGCTGTCCCATTTTATTGGCTAAGAAAAATATCCCAGCATGCATTTTGTGTTCTTCTGACTTGGCTTTTGCAATCATTCCCAATACCCACTTGGGAAATCAACAAAAGTTGATATTAAGTATAAGTTTTCCAAATTGTCTTATATGTTACCATTCCATAGAATCATCATCTTATTCATTCATACATACAAGGGTCTGTCTGAAAAGTAATGGGACTTATCAATTCTTTGATGTCAGCAGCATTGTCCACAGTGAGTTCTTGTCACACACCTGACGATCAGTATACAAAGAGATCCTACAGCATTCACATCACTCAGTGCACAAGAAGAGATGAGAGTTGTGGCTGCTTCACCACAACAATGCACCTGCTCACAACACCTTGAGAATCAGGCAGTTCCTGGTCAAGAAGAACGTTTCCATACTGAAACAACGTTCTTATTCACTTGCTTTTGCTCTATGTGACTTTTTTCTTTTCCTAAAGTTCAAGGGGACCCATTTTGAAGGCATGGAGGCCATCAAGAGGGCTGTAATGACAGAGCTGAGGAACATCCAAGAAGAGAATCCTTCCAGAAGTGAATAGAAGCGTGGTAGAGAAGGATGAAAAGTGCATTAGGCTTGAGGAGGATTACTTTGAATATACAGCACTCTACAAGGGTTTTAATGTTCCTACATAGACAATTTGAAACATTATCAAGAAATATGAGATTCATTGTGTTGAAAATAGGTTAAGAACTGGCAGAAAACATTTTCTGAGAGAATGGAAAGGAAATTTGTTAGAGATGTCTCAAAGAATCACCACTTAATGGCAAAGGACATTATCAAGGATGTACAAAAAGCAAGGTTGAACATATCAAAGGAAGACAGTCTTTAGATGCCTTCATCAAGTAGGAATTTGTATGTCGTATAAGTAAATATGCACCATTAGTTAGACACAATAGGATGAGACATATAGGTGAGAACTGTAGATGCTTGTTCTTGTCACAATTATTTTTATTTTTTTATTTTAAGCTGTTTGGTCAGTCAACATCAGTGTTTCTTGTTTGGTAACGGAGCCTCTAAGTGAATTGATGGCAGCCTTCACCGAAAACAAAAGTTGTGAGTATTTTCATTAATCAGTAACTGCTTTTTTTTTTTAAATTGTTTTAAGAGAAAGATTTCAACCAACTGTAGTACTGACTGCTAGGTTAATGAATGCTGAATGTTTTCCTTATAAGGAAACAGCTTATACTACTATTACCATTTTCAGCTAAAGTGGCTTATGGTCAAATTGTGTTGAAAGAACCAAAGTTAACCTGTGTCAAACTCAGATAGTAAATAGATGGGAGAACACTGACGACTGTAGACAACCTCTACAATCTAAAATATATCTTAGCTTTAAATAATCTACAAAAAGGTGAAAAGTCATTAAAAAAAATTTAGTCAATCTAGTGACAAGGCTTAGATTTTGCAAATCAGATTTGGCTGAAAACTTTATATTCTATCTTCCTATGTAAGATCTATCTTTGCAGATATTTTTGTGATCTGGTTTTTACAGAAATAATTATTTCTGATTTTTAACAGAGTGAGAATTTATGATTTCTAGAGAAGCGAGAATTTCTATAACGGGTGTCATTTCTCTTTACATATATCTCAAACAACTTTGGAGTGTACTGGGACGCTTCATCAGCGATATTTATTCCTGGTGCAATTAGGAGGATTTCAAGCATTTAAAATCATCAGACCCCACCATATCCGTTCCAGGCCACCCAAGCAGGAGCAATCAGCTTCCCAGTCTCTGTTTTAAATCTATGGAATTTGGCTTTGATTTTATATTGGTTTAATTCTCCTTGGATTTCAACCAATGAAAATTGATTTTACAGTTACTGCGGTCTCTATCTGTCTAATGTTTTTGAATTTTTCTCCTCCAATTAAAATGAATTTTGGTTCAAATTTTAATGAAGATATTAATCATTTCAAGAGTTGTTCAACTAATTGTCTGTCAACCCTCAACCTTTTCTCTCTTTACGCGTACAGTCAGTATAATAAACACCTTTTTGAAATGTGTCGGTACCATTACAATAATTTTTAGGACTATTGATCTCTTTCTTTTTACTGCTTTTGTCACAACTACAATGTTTCAGCCAATCTATTCTCTGGCCTTCTTCCTGTACAGCCAGGTGCTGTAAGCTTTGATGTGTGGGTAGTGTAATGGATAATGGCTCAGAATTGTTAATTGGTGAGCTGAGTTCCAATTCAGTTCGTTATATTCACTTATGCATGAATACCTTTGGGATAGATATAAATTCACTTCTCCCACCCCTAGCTATGGGTTAATTAATTAGTAAGACTTGTATCACTTTCTGCAAAGGGTTGATAAGCCATAAAAAATCACTCAATGAAATACTGATTAGCTACACAGGCATGTCTTTTAGATTTATTTACATTCTTTGGAATATAAATATATAGAAACTACAGTGACCACAAAGTGAAGGATCGGTTTATATATTGATTGTAACATAGAATTGATCCCCCACTTTATATCCACATTAAAATTTCTTATCAAATTCTGACTAGGTATGAGTTCACCTCTTCTCTCCCCCAGCTATGGGTTAATTAGACTTATATCACTGAATCATTATTATCTCAAAAAAATGTTACAGTCTAAAAATATTTTCTGGTTGTAAATAACCTGCAAAGGGTTGATAAGCCATAAAAAACAAATTGATCGATCTTTCTGTACAATCAGTATGGGTGATACCTTCTATCCTTTTGAGATGAGTCATTCCAAGAGTTGTTCAAATTTATGATCTCATTCTTTTTATTTTTTATTGTTACAATGATGTTTCAGTCCATCCATTCTTTAGCTTTCTTCAGGTGTACATTTTGAAAGATATTTTTTTTTTAATAAGTTCATCAGAAAGAAGAGTAGCTTCTCATCAAATTACAAAAAGTTCCATTAACCTCAACCCATATGTGCAAATACAAATGCATTTTCATGTAGATGTTTAGTTTTGTGAAACTAGATAGAAGAGTAGTTGTTGAATGAGCATAAAACTTTTCTTTTCTTTTTTTTTTCAGTATTTGTCTTCCGACCTGATGAAGCAAAGCCAGTTTACCAAAAAGCCTCAGTCTCAGAGGAATGCGTTTTCTATGCAGCCTTTATTCCTCACCCTTCACATAAAACAGACTTGCCACCTCAGTTGCAATGGCAGACAAAATCTCAGCTTTACTTTATGAACAAAAGCCAAGAACTTTTGACCATTGAGGAAAATGCAGACGACCACATTAGCTTGAAACGACCAAGCACAGTAAGTGACTGTGTGTCTGTTTTTGTTTTATTTTGTTTTGTTTTTTTATTAGTCTAACAAGTTTGTATTTCATCAAACACTGAACAATTTTTACTTGTTGCAATTTGGGTCTAACTACCAAAAAATATTTTTGCAAATGAGAAAAATTTAATTTGTACAGTGACATGTTTTTCTTGATAAAACAGATCAGAAGCAACAACTAAAGAAACTATATTTATGGTTCTTCTTAGAATGACTGTCTTGTTGGTATGACCCAGAATAGGCTAACTACATCCCCAAGCAAGGCATAGTCACTTTCCAAGAAGATACTTGTTAACTCGAGTATAAAACAAATATGCACCTTTCTTTAACTATGGTATAGCACCAACCAATGTTTGTCTTTTGGCCCGTGTATAGAGCTGACTGACATTTACCTTTAGGCGGTGGCAGGTAGCCCTTGAGTTTGTTGTTGCTTTCCTTCACCCAGGCACCCCATAAAAAGAGGGTAGGATTATGAATTTTGTGTTGTTAGAAGTGCTATCTGCAACATGTAATTTTTTTCTGATTCATTGATAAAAAAAAAATCCCCAAAAATTTCACAGAAAATATGCAGTAAATATTTAGTTTGTTTGGCAATTATTTTCATATCATGTTATGTGTGTATGTATTTGTGTGAATTTCTCAAACACTTCTGTGATCTGGTGATTGATAAGTCTATAGAAAAATTGATTGAAAGCGGACATTTTTAAGAATTTCTTAATTGGCATTCTAATTGGATGAGAAATATTAATACATTTATGATGTATATTTTTATTGGATGAGAAATATTAATACATTTATGATGTATATTTTTATTGGATGAGAAATATTAATACATTTATGATGTATATTTTTAATGGATGAGAAATATTGCTAACAAAATTCAAAGTTGGAAATCTTTTTGATCCTCTTTTGTTTTTGATGAGGTGATCTTCATGTTCAACAAAACAAGTTTTCTACATTGGCTAGAAACTGTGAGTGATAAAAAGCTAAGTGCCAATTTTTTTTTCCCTTGAGTGATCATTTTAACAATCTGTGATAAAATTAAAACTGGTGAAATGTACATTTTTTTCTCTTCCTTTTGTTTTTCAGTCTGTGATTGCTAAAAATCTTCCTGTGGATGTTTTTAGTATGGTTATTGGTAAACGAAGGAAAGTGGAACAAGAGCTTGAACCAATGGATACATCGGTGCCGAATTTGCCCAAGAATTCTTCACCATTGTTGATGGAGGTGAGTCCTTATGGCCAACACACACAAATACTTCCACTCTCTCTCACTATCCAACTGTCCACACACATGCACACACACTGTTGGTTGTTGACTGTTAAAAAAATCTCCTCCCTAAATTTATAGACAAATCCTGTAGATTTCTTCCTAACCAATAATAATGGACAGAATGCTATAACCACTTGACTGTATCCCCCTCATGTATGAACACAGTACGTACTTTATGAAATTTTTGCCTTATATTACTATTGCATTGCTTTGCCTAGTTTTCACTTCCATTTTATATATATATATATATATAAAGTGAACATTGAAGTCAACACTCAGAGGCGACACTGTTTCATGCTAGTTGAGTGTTGACTTCAATGTTCAATTTTATATTTACATATGCTCTATCTCTGATATTGAGCACTTTAGCCCATAAATATAGCACATCTTAAAACTATATTTCTTCATATATATATATATATATATAAATATATATATTAGACATAGTGCTGGTGTTAATAAAATAGTGCTCGATGTAATATAACAGAGCTATAAGTTATTTATTAATAGATGTACATATTTTTCCTCACCAGTAGCACAACTCTGAGTTTCATGCACAACACAATCTTCAGGTGCTGGATTGAGACTGACTGTTACATAATTTAAATATGTTAAATATATTGGATTATTATAATGGTGGGCGCAGTCTATATTTTATACTTTTTCAATCCCAATTGATGAGAATTTGCACTTAAGTATGGCCAATTACTCCTATATCTAATATATATATATATATATATATATATATGGTGTATCAAAATACTTCTACAAACATTGGGGGGCAGTTTCCTCACACCAAAACAAGGGCAAGTTCATGCATTAATTATAAACTGATGCTGGTGTCGTCTAACCTGTATTGTACAATGGGGATTCTGGTCCACCCACAAATGTTGGTTGTGTAAATTTGTTATTCTGTCTCTTCCAAATGTTGCCACATCTGTAAACAAGCCTGAAGAGACAAACATCAGTTTCTGCAATAAATCATTGGCAAAAGTTCTTCCATGGTGAGTGATCAGCGGGTGAAAGACCCTGCACATGTTACAAAAGATATGGGTACAGGAGCTTGCTCTTGAAGTACCCTCCATACAGTACTATGAGATGTACGACATTCTAGGGCCATTTGACGTGTGCTGATACATGGATCATCTTCGACAGCCTGTAAAATGTGTTCTTCATTTGTCAGGGATACCCGCAGATCTTGGTCTTCCTTGATCCATAGTCTCAGCAATGCAACAATAAACAAAAAAGTTGGATAACTCGACTGCCTTCAGTCTGAAAACACAATCCGATACAGCCATACAGCCTCGCATTTGTGCAATTGTATACAAAAATTTACCTTCTCACAATATGAATATCGAGCCATTGTTAAACGAAACACTTCTCAGTTAACTCACTATTACACACGTTAAACGCTGAAAACAGACTAGTCACAAATGTGCACGAATGACAAATGTAACCTAGTCTACACAGCAACACAGCGCCATGTACCCTAACTTCCCTTAAACTTAATAACTCAAAAACGAAGGATTTGCAACATATGTTTGTATGGACATTTGTCCTTGTTTTGGTGTGACGGACCAGCCCCCAAAACTTGTAAAAGTATTTCTGATACTCCCTTTTATATAAAATATATAACTTCAAGCATTATTTTTAGTGGATACCCGTATTTGAGTAGTGGTTTAATTTATTTTAAACAGTATTTATTTTGTCTACTGGTTTGCATACTCAAGAAAACTTAATGAGGAAAATGTACCCTTTGGCAGGATCTAAACAAACATCCCCTTCGCAGAAAAACACACCGATTATACGGGTATCCACTAATAAAATGAATTGTACAAATATGGGTATCCACTAAAAATAATGTTTAAGGTAGTAAAAATAAGTTGGATTAAAAAATAAAATCCATTAATTCTTTAGAAATTGCTTTGTTTACGTTTTAGAGCAGAGATTTGTTTCAAGGAAAATCTAAACAAGTGAATGTGCTTTAAAGGCAAAGTAAAAACTTTCCTTCATTGTGATACTCTTCATAGCCGATGCCAGACAAGACAGTGATTCCTCTTGCAAATCCTGCTGAGGGCACATTCTCTTTATGAAGTTTTCTCAATTATGCAGAGTGGTAAACAAAATAAATACTGTTAAAATAAATGGTGCATCTACTCAAGCACAGATATCCACTAAAAATAACATTTGAAGCAGTAAAAATATATCAGATTAAAAAAGTAAAATTCTTTTTATATATATATATATATATAATCATTAGACCCCACCTATTTGGGTTTAAGACATATGGGGGTTTAACAATCAAAATAGGTACTTATAAGCACTTTTTTTTGGTGGGGGTACAAGTATTCGAAGATCCTAACTATTCATATCCACTTCTGATCCCTAACCCCTGCAAATATGGGGGGACTAAGTGTGTGTGTGTGTGTGTATTATATATATATATATATATATATATATATATATATATATATAATCTGGAGGATAACAAGAATAAGTGCTCAATATCAAGAGAGCATTAATAGCAAAAAAATTAAAATTAAATGTTCAACTTGCCAGGTTAGAGTTTTACAGAGTTTATATATATATATATATATATATATATATATATATATCTCAAAAACAGTTTTGGAGGGAATATGCATGAAAAAGTTTTTTGTGTGACACATTTTGTCCTCTTCGGACCTCATATGGACTAAGTTTGTTTACATTGATGTAACTTCATGTGCATGAACAAGAAACACTGAATTTTAAATTTTGAAAATATTTTTTTAATGTGTTTTTATTTTTATTTTTATTTTTTTTAATAATGTGTTTTGGGTTTTGGTTTTTTAATAAGGTGTTTCAGGTATTGTCGTAACCTAGAAAAGGTTACTGAGTGAGGAATAACCAAAACAGAGGTTAGAAATGAAATGGTAATCTTTATAACATCAACAAAATACAATACTCGCCAGCAGCATGAAGTAGGTAAACCACTGCTAGTGGTGGACTACTTAGACAGCATATCACCCTTCCACTTACAATAGTGTCCAACGTATTTATGAGGATTGGAACATACCCATTAGTGTTCATAGGTACAATATATAGCAGGTATATTAATTATCTGATTTCATTTAGATTCTTTTTTTTTTCATCATCTTCGTTATTAAATATCTCACATTGTGATCATAGAAGATCTGCCAAGAATGATGAGATGTTATGTGAAGCTGGACGCAAATTAACTGTGGATCTAGCTGTTATCACTTTTATTATCACAATATCAGATGACAAAGATGATGGAAACAAGAAGAAAAGGAATCTAAATGAAATTGGTTAGATTATAAACACATTATTAAAAAAAAAAACCAAGACATGATAAAAAATATAAATAATGACTCCAATAAACTAAATGTGAAATTATTTATGATAAATAAATTGTGGGAAAATATTTATGGATCAACTAAAATTAAGAATATAGGAAATTATTTATGGCTTACCCAAATAAACGAAAAAGGGGACTTCTTTATGACTCAACCTAATAAACAAAATGAAAATTATTTATGGCTTCCCCAAATAAATGAAAAAGGGGACTTCTTTATGACTCAACCTAATAAACAAAATGAAAATTATTTGTGGCTTACCCAAATAAATGAAAAAGGGGACTTCTTTATGACTCAACCTAATAAACAAAATGGAAATTATTTGTGGCTTACCCAAATAAACGAAAAAGGGGACTTCTTTATGACTCAACCTAATAAACAAAATTGAAATTATTTGTGGCTTACCCAAATAAACAAAAAAGGGGACTTCTTTATGACTCAACCTAATAAACAAAATGGAAATTATTTGTGGCTTACCCAGTAAACGAAAAAGGGGACTTCTTTTTGACTCAACCTAATAAACAAAATGGAAATTATTTGTGACTCAACTAAATTGAAATAAATGATAAAATCAGCTGATAACATTTCCCATATTTTTATGCGTTTATTTCCAGATGATCAACACTCCAACTGCTGTGTGCGCCCCAGTGTCATCATTCAGCTGCCAATTTCTTCATAGTCTGATGCCTCGAAGAGATGAGTAAGCATTTCTTCCAACCTTTTGGAATTCAGTTTCCTTTCAGTACATTTTATACATCTGAAGTGTAACTCACTAAATCACAACTAGGACTTATTATTAAAAAAATATATATAAGATATTTTATTTATTCTGATGACTATATATTGACACAGCAAATAATAAAAGCATTGACAGGAAGTAAGTAGATGCTAAAAATTTACATAATGTATTTAGCATGGGAACTCATGGATTAAATCATGAAACTACTAATAATTACCCTCATGTATTTATTTATATCTTTTGTGTCACACTAAGTTGATTCATTTTTTGAGTTATTTCCCTTGGTTAATCAGTAGCATTTGTACATGAATATAAAACAATCAACACTAAAAAAGAACTCGGATTTGTTTTTTTTAATAAATCCAAGTTCTTTTTCAGTGTTGATTATTTTATACATTTATAGTGACACAGCAAATAAAAGCCTCGACAAGAAGTAAGCAAATAGCAAAAATTTACATAGTGCTTTTAGCATGTTTACTTGTTTAGTGGCATCACAACTCCTTACGGGTCATTTAATGCCGAAATTTAATTTTCTTGAGTGTATTAGTAATTTCTTTTACAAAAAATGTATTTCTGGTAATTTTTTTTTTTTTTCTTTACAGTAATGCATTGCTGAAAAAAGAAATTTATTTTTTACAAAAAATGTATTGCTGGTATTTTTACTATAACATTTATTATACTTTCATTGTTTTATTGACCCTAGTTTGGGGGGTTAACTATTTGCCCATAACTGGGACTCTAACAGGTGCTACCACCCCAGGTCATGGTAGACCTGGGAACAACAGCAATTCTCAAAACCTCGATCAGAGGCCTTGCTGCCCGTTGTAATTTATCATCATATCCAGGATGGGCATTTAGCATGTGAATACATGAATACATTTTCTCGATTATCAACTCCTTCCTAACAGGTAGGTCTATGAAGGTAGTTGTTGATAACCAGTCTTCCAAGGCCTATGACATCAATGCAGTTGTCCCCCAAGATTCCACTTCACAATCCAACCCTCTTCCTGCTTTATATTAATGATCTGCCTCAGAGCATACTCCCGATCCCTTGTGAATATCTCTGTAGATGATACCACAGTATATGGTTGCACCTCCAAAAATCTAGATAACCAGAGCTTGGCAGTTGATTTCTTCTCTAACAGAAGGTTCTTGGAGTCACCAAGAAAGAAAACAGTCCATTTCAGAGCCTGCGTCAGTGGATTTTACTGTAAACCACCACCAGTGCATTCTTTCAAGGAACTTTCTTTCTTTCTTTTTTTTTTTTTTTTGAGCTTTCTCAGTTGCTGCTTGGACACCCTTTAGGGTTGGGTTTTTTCTCAGCTTGATTCTAATGAATCCCAAAAAAGATCACTTTAGGGTTGGGTTTTTCTCAGCTTGATTGTAATGAATCCCAAAAAAGATCACTTTAGGGTTGGGTTTTTTTCAGCTTGATTCTAATGAATCCCAAAAAAGATCACTTTAGGGTTGGGTTTTTCTTGGCTTGATTCTAATAAATCCTGAAAAAGATCCCTTTAGGGTTGGGTTTTTCTTGGCTTGATTCTAATGAATCCTGAAAAAGATCACTTTAGGGTTGGGTTTTTCTCGGCTTGATTCTAATGAATCCCGAAAAAGATCCCTTTAGGGTTGGGTTTTTCTTGGCTTGATTCTAATGAATCCCAAAAATGATCCCTTTAGGGTTGGGTTTTTCTCGGCTTGATTCTAATGAATCCCAAAAAAGATCCCTTTAGGGTTGGGTTTTTCTCGGCTTGATTCTAATGAATCCCAAAAAAGATCCCTTTAGGGTTGGGTTTTTTATCGGCTTGATTCTAATGAATCCCAAAAAAGATCCCTTTAGGGTTGGGTTTTTCCCGGCTCAATTCTAATGAATCCCGGAAAAGACCCCTTTAGGGTTAGGTTATTTTTGGCTCGATTCTAATGAATCCTGACAAACTACATCTGGCATCAAGGCCTCTGATCAGAAGTTTGGGGGTTTTGAGGAGCATGAAACCACTTAATTGCTATTATTCCCAGCTCCACCCTGACTGGTGGGTGGTAGCTCAAGTTAGGGTCCTACCTATGAGCAAATAGTGAACCCTCCAAAAAAACAAAACACTATGAAAGTATGAAAATATATTTTTATAATAAAAAGTACTAGCACTATATATTTATATGAAAAAATGACTAACAATACATATTTATAGTAAAATTACCAACCATACATTTTATCTATAGTTAAAGGCATACAATTGTGTTAAAAATATATTTAGTTGAAGCCATAAAATTGCTCAAAATATTTAGATTTCAGCATTAAATAACCCATAGAGGTTGAGGTGTCACTAAACAAAATCAATCAAACAACCAACATAAAAGAACTCTTTCCTGACATTAATCCATATAATAACCTACTATTTCTTAAACAAATTAAACTGTATTCAAAAATAT